>ML093143.1:0-44118 GCA_003697995.1 Taxidea taxus jeffersonii
AAAATTGAAATACTAGGACAATTTTGGGATCAAGGGAATAGTATTTATATCCAATGTGGTGACAGTGCTGATCCTCCCAGATAGTTGAAGAGGATTTTAAGTTTGCTTTGTCTGTTGTTGCCCATCTATCAAAATTAAAGCCACAGGGGCACCTGGGTGGTTCAGTGGGTTAAAGCCTCTGCCTTTGGCTCAGGTCAGGATCCCAGGGTCCTGGGATGGAGCTCCGTATCGGGCTCTCTGCTTAGCAGGGAGCCTGCTTCCTCCTCTGTCTCTCTCTGCCTGCCTCTTTTCCTACTTGTGATCTCTGTTAAATAAACAAATAAAAATCTTAAAAAAAATTAAAGCCACAGTTAAATGGTATCAACAACTTGGTGAAAGAGGGATATACTCTTACTGTGTGTTGTCTACCTATTTATCTTATGTGTTCCCTGAAGAGATTCTTCCAACTTCCTAGATTTTCAAGATGTTCTGCAAATCAAATGAAATGTCACTAAAATATTTATCATCCACAGCATAATATTCTCTTAACAAATGAGCTAAGAAGAGAGAAAATCTATTTTATTGTGATAGTTTCCTAAAGCTATGCTTTATTTTGAAGGTATTCTTAAAATTACGTAAGTAATGCATGAAAATGTTCTCCCTAAGGAAAAAAATCAATAAAGATCATATAGATTTTAAAGACAAGACTCCATTTTATCCTTTATGTTTAATCTACTTTTCTCCCTAGAGGTAAATATTATAAACACTGGTGTATATCCTTCCAGATAAGGTGTTTAAAAAATACATGAATCAGATTTATTTTGTACATAATGCAATCATTCTAGAATCATTTTCCAGTGACTGACTTTATGACTCAATTATTATCTTTGAGATTATTATGTGCAAATGTATTTCTCAATGATCTGTTTTCACAGTGATGCTGTGTAACAAAGTACCCCACAACTTAATTTAATTAAAACAGCAGCCATTTATTATTTCTAATGAATCTGTTGTGTAGCTGGATAGTTCTTTCTGATCTAGGCTGATCTAGGTTTGGTTTTTGCATGCACTTGCTGACAAGTAGGCTAGGAGCTTGTTATATAATGGCCTTAACTGGAAAATTTGGCTTTTCTCCATGCATTTTTCACATTTCTCAAGAGGCTAGCTTAGGCAGGTTATAATCATGGAGGCAGGGATCTAAGAATTGGTGAAGAATCATACAAGAGTTTTGTTAGCTTCTGTTTGCATCATATTTGCTACCGTCCTATTGACAGTAGGAGGTCAAGCCTAGTATCAGTGTGGGGGGATATGAGTATAAGCAGGTGTGAAAAACTGAAGTCATTAATACAATCTGCCATAATACAAATGTAGCATGATTTTAATTCTGTGTAGTATTTTACAATTGATGACACCAAAATTTATTAATTTGACTCCTGACTTTGAGGGTGCTTGTAGTTTACACTGTTAAAAACACTGATGCAGGGTACATCTTTTTATTTATTTATGGACATATATCTATGTCCATATTTTAATTTCTCAGTAGGAATACATCCCAAGAATACCTAGAATTTTATTTTTCATTGAAAGGATAAAGAAGTAGGTATGGTAAAAAGAAAAATTACCTAAGTCCAAGAAGGCTGTTTTCTTCAATTAATTGCTTTCTGTGTTTGGAAACAACATTTGGGGCCTACAGCTTGAGATTTTGAATTACAGTTGAATCAGGAAAGAGCAAAGGGTATGTATGCTTCTTTCAATCCTCTTTTGTTCCTCTTAGTTGTTTAAAGTGGGGTAGAAGTAGAAGTAGAAGCTAATAACTGAATAGTATATAATGTCAGGTAAATATTTTATTCTATATTTACTGTTTCTTTTTAGCATGTGTTGAAGTCATAAAAACTAGCACCTTGTCTCATTTGAAAAAAATAAACTCTAGCATATGCTGTTATTTCCTTCTGGGATCTATAAATAAAGACAGAATCAATAAGAAATAACATCAAGTTACATATAATTATTAACAATTCCATATACTGTGTTCGTGTTCTAATCCCATACATGGATCAGTGTCCAGTACATAGTAGGTGTTTAGTAAATTTGTGTTGAATAAATGTCAAAAATATGTTTATAGCCTATACTATAAGTCCCTAATGTAACAGAGATTATGGCATAGGAAAAGCTGGGCTGATATTTGAGATCTGGAAAATCTTGTGTCTTAGCTTCTCAGGAACAGTTTTACAAAGCACGAGAATTCTGTTTTGCTTCCATATTCATTTGGTGTCTAAGATACTGGGAATAATAATTCTCTGCCATTATGCAGTTCTATTCAACCTTAGATATAAGAGTCCTTAAGGTGCAGCATAAAGACTGACACATTAGAAATGGATTTGTAAAGAGCCCAGGGCCTTATTTGGGGTCATGTAATTGAAGACAATTTTCCTAAATATAATGAGAGCAGCCAAGGCCTAAAAGCTAAGAGTTTAAAAGGAACAGATTTATGCAAGGATGACAAATGCCAAGCCATTATATGGAGCAAGTAATTTTTCTGTTCTCAAATTGCATTTCCTAATAAGTCAAGGTTCAATTTACTTTACTTATAAATGAATATACACTTTTGCCCTGCGTCTTCCCTGTTTGATTGTAGGAGTTAAGTTCAGAGAGTGGGAAAAAAAAGAGTGTGCCATTGGTCTTCCTTAGAGGAGAGATGATCATATAATCACCAAATTCAATTAAGAATATGGAAAACATCTTTTTAAACCTGCTCCGTATAAAAAAAACAGTACAATCTCATTGTCACTGACAGGAAAGGAAAAGATGTAGTCTAAAGCAAGATAATATATTAGCAGTCATTTTTTTTGTCATCCTGGAAAAATGGCTTTAAAAAATGAGAGCTGATTCCTTCGTTAACTATAAATATTACCGCTAGCACCATGTAAGTCAATCTCCTGTGTTTTGCTTCCAGGACGGATATGCTGAAGGCCTCAAAACTCTTTTGCCCTAAAAATTTAGAAGTCTGAAAAATGATGGCTTAACCACATTTAGATTCGGTCTTAGAAGAAAAAAAATGTAGAAATATTGCATAATGTAAACTGTATTTCTCCAAGTCACAGGAGGCAACATGAGGTAGCATGAGGGTCCAAGAAGGATAACTTCAAAAACGTCTGTTCTCTGTTGACTCTCAACACCCCCTGTTCACCCAGAGCGTCAGGAATCCTGCCTCCATTATTTTAGCCAGTTCCCCAAAGTGTCACCAGAGCAAGGCTTCCCACTCCTACACCATACTCAACCTCTTCTTCATTATGACTCCAGCCCTCCCTCACTGATGCTGGCTGCGCCTGACTTTGCTTGGGACCGAGCCGCACAGCCATTGGTGCCAGTGGCCACTGCGAGAACGTCTGCTGAGGTGTGCTGCCTCCCTTCCCAGTGATTGCCCAGGAGGTACAGCAATGTAGAATCAGAAAAAATAATGTCTGTTAAATATTTCATTTTCTTATGAGTCAGATCAACTACAAATTGCACATGGCCTGCCTTTCTGAAGGAAGAAGTTCAGGCTGCCCTACGGTAACCTAAAATTTGGGAGTAAGTGATGATGATAGTGGCAGTAGTTGTAGGAAAAGCTTATAGTACAGTACTGGGGGTTGTATGTTTATGATTATCATTTTAATTTTTCATTTTGGTGACCTCATTACCTTACTTGGGAAGTGAGACTGGATACTTTCTATTTAGTGGTAGCTTTAGTGGCTAAGGAAAATCTATATATAATTCTAACACAATGATAGTTGTACAGTGCCAGTTTTACAGTTTATTAAAATTGTATGTACCTTGTAGAATTTAATCTTTGTACTGATCTGTGAAAATAGATGATGGATTATATTTCTGGTTAAATTTTACAAATGAAGAAACTGAGGCTCTGGGGGTTACTTAATTTGTCTAAAGCGGTATAGCTAGTAACTGGCAACGGCAAAATTTGAAGCCAGGTCACTTAACTGAAGTGACCCCGTAGTAGTAATATTACCCCCTATTACTATGACTTAGAGAGCCCATTACTTTCTGACAATTTATTCAAACAGTCCTTTGTTTTTTGATGGTTGAAATGTCCACATATGCATGTACTTGCACACATGTGCATACTCTATGAATTCATTTTATCATATTATGCTTCCCCTCATACTTTTTGCTGAACTTCTCCCCCTTTTTTTCCCTCTGCCATCATATCACCCTGATGTCCTATCTGCACCACAGGCATCCCATGCTAACAGCACTTTCTCCCATTTTCTTCATGCTTGTATAATCACAAAATACACATGGATGGGTGTGAATGATAATCATATTGAAACATACACAGTTTTCTGCACTGTGCTTCTCTCATTTAACAATTGAGTTTGGAAATTTCTCCAGATTCAAAGATTTCATTGTCATTCCTTCTTTTTATTTGCTACATAATATATTGTGGTTGGCTGTACTGTAAGTTGTCCAGTATTCCCAAGATGATGGGCATTTCAGTTTGTTTGCAGTTGTAATCACTCTCAACAGTGTTGCAGTAAACATTATTATACATGTATCTTCATATGCATGTTTGAAGGGGTATGATGTTCTTTTTTTTTTTTTTTTTAAAGATTTTATTTATTTATTTGACAGAGAGAGAGATCACAAGTAGGCAGAGAGGCAGGCGGTGGCGGGGCAGGCTCCCTGCTAAGCAGAGAGCCTGATGTGGGGCTCGATCCCAGAACCCTGGGATCATGACCTGAGCTGAAGGCAGAGGCTTTAACCCACTGAGTTACCCAGGCGCCCCTATTCTTTTTTTTTTTTTTTATGAGATTTTGTTTATTTATCTGAGAGAAAGAGCAAGAGTATAAGTAGGGGGAGGGCAGAGGAACAAACCAACTCCCTACTGAGTGAGGAGTCTGATGTGGGACTGGATCCCAGGACCCTGAAATCATGACCTGAGCTACAGTCAGATGCTTAACCAGCTAAGCCACTCAGGCAACCCTGAGGGCTGTGATATTCTTAATTTTAATAGTTGTTGATAGATTGCTTTCCAAAAGATTTCCAATACAGTTGTAAGAAGCCAGATTTCTCCCCCAAATGTATGAGAGTAAACTTCCTTTACATTCTATTTACAAGAGATAACACTATTTTTTAATGTTTGCCAATTATATGGGTATAAGACGATAGATCACAGTAACTTTAATTTATACTTCCCTTGCTCCTACTATAGTTGGACTTTTTTTAAGTGCATTTTATGTCATTTAGATGACATCTTCTGTGAATTATCTTTCCATATCCTTAGTATGTTTCCTACAGTGTAGCTTATTTCTTCCTTAGCTATTTGTAAGAATTTTATTATGTTAGATTATTTATATTATATGTTAGTTCTTTGTTGTGATATTTTAAAAACCTCTTCCTCATCTGTTAGGTTCTTACAGCATAAATAAAATTATTTATTTTAATTATTTATTTATTTAATTATTTAAATTATTTATTTAATTATTTAAATTATTTATTTACTTATTTTATTTTATTAAAATAAAAATTATTTATTTTTAAAATTTATAACTCAAGTTTATCTCCTCTTTCATAGCTACTGAGTTTCTATCCATTGTTTTTTTTTTTTTTTAAAGATTTTATTTATTTATTTCAGAGAGAGAGAGAGTGAGAGAGAGCACAAGAGGGGAGAAGGTCAGAGGGAGAAGCAGACTCCCCGTGGTGCTGGGAGCCCGATGCGGGACTCGATCCCAGGACTCCGAGATCATGACCTGGGCTGAAGGCAGTTGCCCAACCAACTGAACCACCCAGGCGCCCCAAGTTTCTATCCACTGTAAAGAAAATCTCCTTAGATTGTATATTGTGTAGGAATTTTATTGTTTTATGTTTTACATCTAAATATTTCATCCTGAAATGTATTTACATATGTGGTGAAAAAAATGGGTTTGCTCTAATTTTCTTCCAGATGGAAAGCCAATTGTTTCACTATCATTTGTTTATTTGTTTTTAATTTAAATTCAGGTCAGTTAGCATATAATGTAGTATTGGTGTCAGAAGTAGAATTTGGTGATTCATCACTTAAACATATTAACACCCAGTGCTCATCCCAACAAGTGCCCTGCTTAATGTCCATTGCCCATTTAGCCCATCTCCCGCCCTCCATACCTTTGCTCCAACAACCTCAGTTGTTCTGTATATTTAAGGGTCTCTTATGGTTTGCCTCCCTCTCTGGTTTTATTTTTTATTTTATTTTATTTTATTTTTCCTTCTCTTTCCCTAGGTTCATCTGTTTTTTTTTTTTTTAAATTCTACAGATGAATGAAATCATATATTTGTTTTCCCAACACCATCTGTTGAGGAGATTATCTTTTTTCCCATTGGACATTCTTTCCTGCTTTGTCAAATATTAGTTGACCATAGAGTTGAAGGTCCATTTCTGGGTTCTCTATTCTGTCCCATTGATCTATGTGTCTGTTTTTGTGCCAGTACCATACTGTCTAGATGATGACAACTTTGTAATAGAGCTTGAAGTCTGGAATTGTGATGCCTCCCACTTTGCTTTGCTTTTTCAACATTACTTTGGCTATTCAGGGTCTTTTCTGGTTCCATACAAATTTTAGGATTGTTTGTGCTAGTTCTGTGAAAAATGATGGTGTTATTTTGATAGGGATTGCATTGAATGTGTAGATTGATTTAGGTAGTATAGACATTTTAACAATATTTGTTCTTCCAATCCATGAGCATAGAGTATTTTTCCATTTCTTTATGTCATCTTCAATTTCTTTTATAAGATTTCTATAGTTTTCAGAATACATATCTTTTACCTCTTTGGTTAAGTTTATTCTTAGGTATCTTATATTTTTTGGTGCAATTATATACGGGATCTATTCCTTTATTTCTCTTTCTGCTGCTTCATTGTTGGTGTATAGAAATGCAACAGATTTCTGTACATTGATTGTATATCCTATGACTTTACTGAGTTCATGTATCAGTTCTAGCAATTTTTTGGTGGAGTCTTTTGAGTTTTTTATATAGAGCATCATGTTGTCTGCAAAGAGTGCAAGTTTGGCTTCTTCCTTTCTTGACAATTTGGATGCCTTTTGTTTCTATTTGTTATTTGATTGCCAATGTTAGGACTCCCAGTATTATGTTGAGCAACAGTGATGAGAGTGGACATCCCTGTCATGTTCCTGACATTAGGGGAAAATCTCTCAGTTTCTCCCCATTGAGGATGATATTAGCTGTGGGTCTTTCATATATGGCCTTCATAATTTTGAGGTATGTTCTTTCTATCCCTACTTTCTTGAGGGTTTTTTCCCCCCTTGAGGGTTTTAATCAAGAAAGGAAGCTATATTTTGTCAAATGCCTTTTCTGCATCTCTGTTGAGGATCATATGGTTCTTGGCTTTCTTTTATTGATGATGTGGTGTATCTTATTGATTGATTTGTGGCTATTGAACCATCCCTGCATCCCAGGAATAAATCACACTTGTTCATGCTGAATAATCCTTTTAATGTACTCTTGGATTCAATTAGCTAGTATTTTAAGTACTTTGGCATTTATCACTGCTCCTGCAGATCATCTCTGTTTCTTTCTTGTCTTTGTTGCTTTTGGTCTCTCTTTCCTGCTCACAGGGTCCCCTTTAATATTTATTGCAGAGCTGGTATAGTGTTGATGAATTCCTTTAGTTTTTGCTTATTTTGGAAACTATTTCTCCTTCTATTCTGAATGACAGCCTTGCTAGATATAGTATTCTTGGCTGCATATTTTACCCACTTAGCTCGGTGAATATACCATGCCAGTCCCTTTTGGCCTGCTGAGTTTCTGTGGACAGGTCTCTGCTGTAACCTTATGTGTTTACACTTGTAGGTCGAGGACATTTGTCCCTAGCTTCTTTTGGAATTTTCTTTCTCTGTATTTTACAAGTTTCATTATGATATTGACCTGTTATGTTGATTTGGAGGGGAGTTCTCTCTACCTCTTGGACTTGAATGCCTTTTTCCTTTCCCAGATTAGGAAATATTCAGCTATAATTGTTCATATAAACAAGTCTGTTTTCTTGATCTAATAATTTTCTTTCCCTTGGAGCGCCTGGGTGGCTCAGTTGGTTAAGTAGCCAACTCTTGATTTTGGCTCAGGTCATAATCTCGGGGTCCTGGGTTCAAGCCCTTCATTGGGCTTTACACTCAGCAGGGAGTCTGCTTGAGGATTCTCTCTCTCTCTGTCTCTTTCTGCCCCTCCCCCCATAACAAACAGTTCTAAAAAAGTGTTCTTTCCCTTTTCCTTTCAGTGTGATTATTTTCAATAATTTTATCTTCTTTATCGCCTATTTGTTCCACTACTCTTTCATCCTCCTTTTGACTATATCCAGTCAGTTTTGCATCTCAGTTACAGCATTATTTATTTTGGCCTGATTACTTTTTAGGCCTTTTATCTATGCAGCCAGTGTTTCTCTGCTGTCTTCTATGCTGCTTTCAAGCCCAGCTAGAGTACTTATGGCTGTTCTTCTAAATTCTTGCTCAGGGATATTGCTTTTATCTGTTTCGAGCAAATCCCTGGCTGTGATTTCTTCTTGATCTTTCTTTTGGGGAGAATTCCTCTGTCTTGTCATCATGTCAAGGTTTCTGTGTTCTGTTATGAAAGCTCATTATATTTCCTACTCCTGAGTGTAATACTATATTAGAAAGGGGTTCTACACTGCCCAGGGCCTGGCACTTCAGGAAGTGTTTCTGGTGTGTGCTGTGTACACTCTGCCATTGTGTTTTGGTTGCTCTCTCCCACAGGTCAGTCATCCGTAGAGTTCCTCTTTGCTTGCAATAACAGTGTTTGGACCTTTAACCACGTATGCTTTGATTTGTTTGTTTAGATAAGCTTGATTAAAAAAAAAAAAAAGCCTGATCCATGAAAAGAGAAAAGGAAAAGGGACAAAAAAGCAAACAAATAGACAAAAAACTCTAAGGGTGATTCCAAAGAAAAAGAAAGAAGGAAAAAAAAAAAGCAGCCTGATTCAAGAAACAGAAAAGGAGACAAGCAAATAAACCAGCAAATGAACAAAAACTATAAGCCCGATTCCAAAGAAAAAAGAAAAAAATAAAGGAAAAATACAAAAGGAAAAATAATATAAGAATGGATGATCCTATTTCCTACAGTTCCTTCCAGAACTGAGGCTGATGCATTGGAGCACTCTGTGATCAGTAGATTTGGTACATGTAGGGAGGGGCCTGTGTTGGTGTTCTGAGGGAGAGGTCTGCTGCACTTGCTCAGTCAGATCTGCCCTAGTAAAGATGGCTTGCCAGGAGCAGTGGGGCAGGGTTTAGTGTAAGTGACTCCAGCCTCCACTGGAGGCGCTGTGTTTCTTGCCGAAGTCTGACCATATGGTGGGAATTGGCAGGGGCTGGGAGGAGGGGTGGTAGGAGAGCGGAAGATGGCATCACCGCCGCTGTTCAGCAGGCCCTCACAGATGAGTGAGCAGTCTCTCCTCCTGTGTCCCAGGCTTTCATACGTTCCTTGCCCTCCACCTGTCTGTCTCCAGGCTGTTGACCCTTCCAGTGCCACAGTTCTCCTGTGTTTTGTCTCTGGCTGGAGGTTGGGATTCGAAACTCCAAATCTTAAAGTGTGGGGAGCAGTAAGCCCAAGACCATTCTGGGCTCTGCTACCGTGGGATCTGCATACTAAAGCAACTCTACCAAGGTCGTCCTAACCGCAATATCTGTGCTAAACAAGATGCCCCACTGTGGTATCTCGTGTCCTGGAACATTTGCAAGATATGCGTTCCGAAATCGTCAAGTTCCTTCACTTGTGACTCCGGCTAACTGCCAACAGAAAGTCACTCCCTTTCGCCGCCCGACCTTTTCTGCCTATACATACCTCCGCAGCTTGACAAATAAACGAGACTTGATCAGAATCCTGTCTTGTCTCCATCTCTCGTGTCTCTTGTCCTTTCATTCTCACTCCCCCTCTAGGGTCTCCGTTGACTACCCGCAGGTCGGGTCATTAAAGGACCTGGCAAGGTGCAGACCCACTGTCCTTCCCCAGAGGAGAGCCTTGAAGTACTGCGCCCAGCACTGTTCTGTCCCAGAAAAGCAGTGGCACACCTGCACAGGTGCGTTGAGTCTGAGGTGAAGCACAGTGAAAAGCTGCGACCAGGTTATCCACCCTCTGTGCCTGCCCTGTCCCATGCTGTTCAATGGCTGCTCAATGGCACCGGGAAGGTCTTTTGTCCTTGGAGAGGCAGTATACCTTCTCCCAAATGTACTCCAGGAAGAGGAACATTCTCTCCCAGTGTGACCCAAGGAATCCTCATACCATGGCATCTTGCACAAACCCTATACACTGCTCTCTCTCCCACTCTCTCCCTGACTTCTTTCCTTGGAAAGGGCTCCCTCGCCTCCATGGCACCACAGCTTTTCTCTTCCCCAGTTCACATCTCTGAACCTCGCATCTGCCATGTTCCCTCCCTCCAACTGTACAGATTGTTTTCTCAATCCTCGGATTGATTTCCTAGTTGTCCAAAATGATTTGATGTTGATCTGGCTGTGTTTGAGGGCAGAGGCAAGTCCAGGGTCCCCCTGCCACTCTGGCATCTTAATTCCTCCCCCTGTCCAATATTATTTGTTCAATAAGTCATCATTTTTCACTGAACTAAAATTTCTCTTTTGTCAAACATGAACTTTTCAACTATACTAGATATATTTCTGAATTATGCTTAATAGATAAGGACCTTGGAGGCTGTGAGATTTAATCCTACCTCTGAGTTAACAAGTTAGTCTACAGGTGCTGAAAGAAGGTACAAGACTTCTAGGTCAGAGGCAAAGGACTGTTTATTACTCACAACAGCAGTAGCTATAGATTCATAATTTTCTTGCCTGGGTTATCTGAGCCTCAATTCTTTCAGGGTAATGCAACAAAGATCAGAGGACGCTACTTTAGCTGCATTACTTGAATATTAATATATTGTCATTTTCTCCCCATTCAGTTCAAGAAATTTTCTCATTTCCATTATGAATTCTTTGACCTGTGTTATTTGAAACATGTTTAATTTTCAAATAGTTGGGTGTTTCTCCAATTTTTTTCTGTTGATTGCTAATTTAATTTTATTTTAGTCAGAGAATATAATCTATACTCTTTAAATACCTAAAAATTTATTGAGACTTTCTGATTTGGATGTCTTTTATATATTTTTCTTGCCTAGTGGGTTTGGCTAGGGCTTATAAAACTGTTGAATACAAGCGGCAAGAGTAGGCATCTTTGTCCTATTCCTGATCTTAGAGGAAAAGCCTTCAACTTCTCATTATTGGGTATGATATTAGTGGTGGGTTTATCACATACAGTGTTTATTGTACTGATGAACATTCATTTTATACCTAATTTGTTGAGGGTTTTATGATGAAAGAATGGTGAATTTTGTCAAATTCTTTTTCTGTCTTTGTTGATGATTATATGAGTTTTTTCAAGATTTTATTTATTTATTTGATAGAGAGAAATCACAAGTAGGTAGAGAGGCAGGCACAGTGAGAGGGAGAAACAGGTTCCCCACCGAGCAGAGAGCCTGATGTGGGGCTTGATCCCAGGACACTGAGATCATGACCTGAGCTGAAGGCAGAGGCTTAACCCACTGAGCCATCCAGGTGCCCCCCAGATGATTATATGATTTTTATACATCATTCTGGTAATGTGGTGTATTAAACTTCTTGATCTGCATGTATTTAACCATCCTTGTGTTGCATGGTTAAATTTCACTTCATCATAGAATGTGGTTCCTTTAAAGTGCTGTTGAATTGTACTGTTTGTTGGTATTTCGTTGAAGACTGTGCTGAAAAAGGAACCATTGTACACTGTTGGTAGGATTATAAACTGGTATAGACATTACAGAAAACACTGTGGGGTTTCCTCAAAGCATTAAAAATAGAACTACAATATCATTTAGCTATCCTGCTTCTGGGTATTTATCAAAAAGAAATGAAAACAATAACTTGAAATGGTATGTGCCTTCCTATTTCATTGCAGCATTATTTATAGTAGGCTAGACAGAAACAGTTAAAGTGTTCATCAGTGGATGAATGGATATCACACACACACACACACACACACACACACACACACAGTGGAATATTATTCAGCCTTAAAAAAGAAGGAAACCCTGCCATTTTTTCCCTAAAGATTTATTTATTTATTTTGAGAAAGAGCAAGTGAGCATGGGGTGAGGGAGGGACGGAGGAAGAGGGAGAAGCAGGCTCCTCACTGAGCAAGGAGCCTGATGTGGAGCTTGATCTCAGGACCCTGAGATCATGATCTGAGCTGAAGGCAGACCCTTAACCGACTGAGCCACTCAGGCATCCCTCAAATCTTTTTCTTCTGTATTTCTGAACATGTTCATAGTAGCTTCTCTGAAGTCTGTGCCAGCTCCAAAATTTGGGTAATCCTGCAGTTGCTTTCTGTTAACTGGTTTTTCTCTTGACTGTGGGACTCTTTTTGTTTTTATTTTTCTATTTGCCTTCTTTTTATGTCAGATATTTTTTTGTGGCATATTGGATGTTGTGCTTGATGTATTTTAAGGGTCCTGGATTTTTTTGTCTTTCAGTGTAGAATGTTGGCTTCAGTCCTTGCAAGCAGTTAAGTCAGCTAGATTGCAACTTCTAACTTTGCCACAGCTCTGGTGAGCAAATAGTTAAAGTTTCCGGTCAGTTCTTTGAGCCACCAGTATTTTTTCACCTGGTACCCGGGAGTATGTGTAATTCAGAGACCAGCCAAAGGTTTGGATAGAATTTATAAACAGATTTGTTCCCCTTTCTTTATAATTCTCTTTACTGGGAATTTTCTCCATCAGACCTGAACTTCGTTGGCTGAGTACGTGATGTCTTAGGCTGCTCAGACTGTGAAGTACCCTCGTAGGCATAGTTGCATGAACATAAATTTTACCCAGTGCAGTTACTTTCTTTCACAGGTGTTTTCTCCTTAAGGTCCAAAAGTCTGGCTCATTCTTTAGTGCCTTCACTTAAAATGATTGCTTTTATTCATATTTTGTCCAGAGTTTATAGTTGCTATCCATGGGAGAGTCATCCACTCTGCCATTACTGGAAACAAAATCAGTATAGACTTTTAATAAACTAAAGTAACCATAAATTATAAAATCTGTCTTAAGGCATCTTGGGAAGGAAAAGTCAAAAAGCATTTTTGAAGTCAGTGACTCTTTGTTTTTAAGGTGATCAAACAATAAATGTTTTCTGTTTGTAACTCACCCAGTTTGTACCATGAAAGAAACCAATTATGGATATTCTAGCTTGTTCCAATGCAGTTTCCTCTAAACTTGCAATAACGTCTATGTGTTTAGATAAATTAACTCATGCACAGTAAAGCTGATCCTTGTGCTTAGTGCTCATTTACTGATGGTGAGACTCAAATGTAAACTTGAAAGTTCATTCACTGATCAGTAAAAACATGTGAAAAAAGAAATGTCAATGGCAACACACATTGTGGGGACTCAGAATTAGATGTGCGTGGAAAAATGTTTTGTTTGTTTCGACAAAAATCTGTGTGGAACCTGGAGGTGAGTGTGGATGAAAGTTATTCAAAACACCTGGCTAAAATGACCAAGTCCTTCTTTTCTCATGCCACTGAAGCCAATTACAGTCTGACAGGAATGGAGAACTGGGACAGATTCAAGGTGCTGTTTGTTTGTTCTCTTTTAAATCACATTTTATTCTTCTTTGCCTTTTATGCCCAAAAGGCCATAATATTTATAAAATGAGTTTTATAATATGTATTTGTTTAAAAACAAGCTAACCAGAGGAAAGAGTCATTGTGTGTTTTTTCCTGACATTGAAAATATGCTTTTGTAGGATGTTGAAAAGAAGCATGAATAGCAAAGTATAATTTTTTTTAAAGATTTTATTTATTTATTTGACAGAGATCACAAGTAGGCAGAGAGGCAGGCAGAGAGAAGGGGGGAAGCAGGTTCCCCACTGAGCAGAGAGCCTGATGTGGGGCTCGATCCCAGGACCCTGAGATCATGAACTGAGCTGAAGGCAGAGGATTAACCCACTTAGCCACCCAGGTACCTAGTAAAGTATAATGTTTTAATCATAACTGGTTTGACTTCGTACAGGATATAATAGTTACCACCTTTAAATTTTTATAGGATATTAATTTTGTCAGCAGATATGATTGTTGATTCCAAGCTAATGATAGAAAGTTGCTTATCTTGCAGAAATAAGCACATTTGGTTTATCATACCTTATAGAACAATGCCATTTTCTAATGTTCATCCCTGGAAGAATAAGTTAGGGTAGACAATATTTAAATTCAAGAGAAACAAACAAAAAGTCACAGTAAGCATCTTTTTAAAGTAAAATGCAGAGCTTATAATCAACCAAAGCTTCAAATATGTAATTTGAAATTTCTAATGTTCCCCATGGGTAATTTGGGTTCTAATCACTTTTAGTGGAAATTATATTTATAATCACTTATATTTTCAGTGTACCTACATTTCTCAGAATTGCTTCAGGAAATAATTAAGGTAGAATCCAACCTCCAAGCCTCTGATTTATTAGAGGACTTTTGCAGATTTGTTTTGTATATAATTTATATATCATCATTTTAAGTAAGAATTTTGCATTTTTCTTTTTGAGGTTCCTGAAAGTGACCACTTTTACATGTAAAGAGAGGTTATATTTGACCTGTGAGTGCCTCAGGGATAGACCTACATTGTTGTATTTCTTAATAGCCCAGTGTGTAGGACCTTGCATGGCACATAGTAAACAGGTAAGAAATATTCATTTTCCAAGGGGTGCTTTTTACCATTAATATCTTCTTCAAGCAAGGAAGAATAACTGATATCATTGGATTTTCATAATTTCTAACAATTTACACATTAATTTAATGGCAAGTAGTTTTACTATAAGTACTTTAATTTTAGATAAATTTCTGTCTCTAAGTATAATACTTACAGATTAATACAGATAAAACTCTGTCTCTAAGTATAATAATTTATTATGTAAGTAAAAACTTTATTCTTCAAGTAAAATATTAATTTTGGAAAACAAAGATCTCCCTGCTTCAAAATGATAGTCACATTTTTATAACTTAAAGTTGAAACATACTAGGGAGGCTATCATAAGGGGAAAATCATAAGACTCATTGTTAAGGCAATTGGTATCTTATTCTGGGTTTCTCTATATTTGGAATTCTTGGCACATAGTAGAAAATCAATAAATGTTGCATTAAATCAATGAAGAGTGGAAGTTAGGGTTATTAAAATATATTATTAAAATAACAAATGTGATTCTAATGTTTCTTAGCTAATAAATTGTCAATCAGAAAAAAAATCATTGAACGATAGTAATGCATTTTGTGTTTGCACACTCCGTTAGAATTTTCAAATATAGCATTAGCTTTCAGTGACCTTCCTAAATGTACTGACTTTCCTGTCCTGCTTTATCGTAGAAATTTTGTTATACATATGTTAACACATTTAGATTGCTGTTTATTTACTGTTTCTGGTAGCTACTGTGCAGTGTGTTGAGGAACAACATTTTGTAATTCTGATTAACAAGGATTTTTTTGAAGGGCTGCTCTTCAGTAAGTGGACACCCATGTGACTCATTTTAGGAAAGGAGCTTCCCGCATGCCCCGCCCCCACCCCGCCCAGTCTCTAGTACTCATTGTCTTTCCTTCACCTAATATATGCTGGGACTATTGGTTATGAATATGAAAATAAATTATTTAGAATATAGCATATTGTGCATTTGTCCTTTCTACCACACTACCCTTTTTTGATCTTGCATTTTCCCATTCATATTTATGTAGCTTCTATGAAATCATGACAACAATGATTAATCTATAATTGTAATGCAGTTGGTTGGTATTTTTCTGTGTTCTTTCAAATACATGAACTACCCACCTAAATTAAAAATAAAATAGATGGATCTATTTCATACTAATGTTATCGGTCATTGTATTGCCTGTATGGTGATTGTTACTGTATATTGTCTCTGTTCCTTTCTGATAATACTTTTAGGGTCTCTCTTTGCTTAGAGGACCCCTTTCAATATTTCCTGGAGAGCTGGTTTGGTGTTTACAAACTCTTTCAGTTTTTGTTTGTCCTGGAAGCTTTTTATCTCTCCTTCTATTTTCAATGATAACCTAGCTGGATAAAGTATAGTGTCTACTCAGAGCAAACAAGCCCCTCTGCGTATTTTGAGTAGAGAGGGATCTAAGGTAGAGATCATTTTAATAGTGCTGATGGGGCTTGGAGAAGAAAGAGGACTGAAGTCTTACTGTCAGTTGGCTGGAGCCCAACATCCCCACTTTCACCACTAAAGCTTCTAGGAACTCCAGAGCTGCTGGCACTTTGGATTCAGAGATAGATATTTTCTCTCCCAGAACTTTATCAGAGTACATAGGTCAATAAAAGCAAACTCAATTTAATTTGAGTTATGGAGTGTAAAATACAGCTCATAAAAATACATACTAATATGTATCTGCTGCTCTATTATGATGGCACCACTAGATTTTGAATTCCTAAAGAAGGTCTCTATTTGGCATTATTTGCTCAACCGAATTAATGAGTTTATTTTTTCTGACTTCATAAAAGATTATCAAGGAGGAAAGAAAGTTAACTAAAATTTTAAAGATCTTTTGGCTCATTCATCTTAGAAAACTCACTTTTATAGTTATTATTTGCTCTTAAGAATTTTAGGGAGAATTTTAGGGTTGATGGGATTGAGATGTGTCTGCTAGTTCATACTTAGAAGCATAGTATTGTAGTAGGCATAATCTATGTTTTGGAAAATTAATTTTACATTTTGTATTAAACATTTGAATGTAAAAGCATAATCATTTGTAACATTCCAAGTTACAGAGACTTTGTTAGTACTTGTGACATGAAAATTTGAAATGTATTTTGAAATTATTTTTATGTCATGAAGTGATCCAATCATTTAAAAAAGTATAGAGAATAATGTGATGAACATCCATGTTTCCACCACTCACCTTACTTCAGAATTTGGAAGAGATTTTTAAGTCTAAGAATAGAGCCAAATAAATCATTCTTTTTTAGTGTATACTTTCATTATCTATTTTTATGAAATCTTTTCAAAGTTGAACTGATTCTTTAAAGTTAACTCTGTCTTCAAGAATTAAAATTCCTGGGTGCCCAGGTGGCTCAGTTGTTAAGCATCTGCCTTCTCCTCTTCTTTGTGTCATGATCCCAGGGTCCTGGGATCAAGCTGCTTTGGGCTCCCTGCTGGGCAGGAAGCCTGCTTTCCCCTCTCCCACTCCCCCTGCTTGTATTCCCTCTCTTGCTGTCTCTCTCTGTCAAATAAATAAATTTAAAAAAAAAATCCTATTTCTAAATGAGATACTCCAGGAATGGTGCACTTTAGTTATTTTAAGATTTTCATTGGTTGCATTAAATGTCAGTTCAGTCTGATTGGCTCTCAATTTTACATAAAAGTAGTTTGTCGTCCTGTTTTTGAAAATTACCTCCTTAGAGCCCCATAGTTTATAATAAATGGCATATGAGAAGCTCCATAAAAATAACTAGGCCAAAATCAAAACATATGAGGACTTGTACACTTTATATTTATGCAGAAATAAGATGTATATTTCAAGCATGTGGCATTATCAAGCATGTCAATGTCTCACCCAATAGTTTGGTTGGAATAAAATTATGAATCTATTATTTAAATGAGGTAAAGGATTATATGGTTCTTTATGCAGAAAATATATCTCGTTTCTCTTACTTTATTATCTCATTTGGTTTTAGATGAAGGATGTCAGATTTTATAATGAAGAAACCTGTTCTCATTTTCACCAAGATAGCCCAAATTTAATATGTGTGCTTCAAGCGTCAGTATCCTTCTAAGTAATAATCTGCTATATGTCTTACTTTTTTGTTTGTCAAATGAGGGCAAGGGCATTGTAAAGCTTATGATTTTGATGTGTTCAGTTGCTTATAGCAATATTAATTGAAATTAGTTTTCTATGATATTAAAAGTTGTAATTTTCTGTTTTTCTTCTTTTTTTAAATTTTTGGTTAAATTCAAGTTAGTTAACATACTGTCTACTATTTCTAATATGCTTTTTAAAAATTTTCAGATTCATTGGAATTTGTTAGAGGTAGCACCCAAAGACACTCTCATGAAATATTTCTTTTCTTTTTTAAAAATATTTTATTTATTTATTTGAGAGACGGAGATCACAAGCAGGCAGAGAAGCAGGCAGAGAGAGAGGGAGAAGCAGGCTCCCTGCTGAGCAGAGAGCCCTATGCGGGGCTTGATCCCAGGACCCTGGGATCATGACCTGAGCCAAAGGCAGAGGCTTTAACCCACTGAGCCACCCAGGCGCCCCTCATGAAATATTTCTAACAAATTTGCAAATTCCTTATTCATAATGAAGAAATAAAACACATAATGAAATGTATATCCAGGTCTCAACCTACAGCGGGTTTTTTCTCCTCTAATATAATCAATTCAAAATATATCATTCAATGCCTATACTCTAAATGTGTTTGTAAACATTTAGAAAAATAAAAGGGCCCGTCTTGTCTAAATGTCTTGAACTTGATGTGGAGAACAAAGGCAAAAGAAATGTAGAAAAAATTAAATTTCTTTACAACTCAGGGCAGGCAGAATGACCCCCTCAAGCTGCCCAACTGCCTCCGTGTTAATACTTCACTAAAGGCAAAAGGCAACCTTAGCTTGACATTCACCCCACCTCAAGGATCCTGTAAGTCTTCTTTAACATATAAAAATCCCTTTGGAAACTTCCTTTTTCTCTACCTCCCCCCTTACCCATATATGTTGGAATCATCCTCCAAGCATATGGCCCACTGATAGACATCTGAAGGGTCTCATGACTAAGGTTTTACTAGAGAGTAGTAAATGACTTCCAAGGTCCTGGAAACCTTGCTTCCAAATTCCTTAGAGACTTCTGCTATCCCTAACACCCTCCCAACTTGAAATTATATAATCAGTCATTCCTCACAACCCTCTTACAGCTCTTTCTGCCCATTGGCCCTGTCCCTGTGTTTTAATAAAACCATCTTTTATATTTTACTTATTCTTTGTGTAAATACCACGCACATTCCTTGAGCTGTCTTGTCAGTGAGGTAGCCCACACTTTTACCTAAAGATAAAAGGGAGTAATAATCATGGTGAAGTGAAGTGAAATGAAGGGGGGCAAAAAATAAAAGAGCCAGTTTTGTCAGGCTTGTCCTTTCTGGGAATAAAAATAGCCAGAGTGAGTCAAGTTGTTCTGAGGAGAAGTAGAATGGCCATTTATTTTATATTGTGTTAAGACAAGGACTTAAAGCTTATATTGATTAGAAGGAAGGACATAATTTGATTCTCCATGTTTAATAAAATAAGTCCACCATTTACCTGGAAATGCATGCAGGAAATGAAATGGCTGCAGTGAAGAATTACCTTAAGATTGTTCAAAAACAAAATGTATCTGATTAAATTCGAAGATCTAATTGGCTTTTTTCAAGGATTCACGAATGGGGCAGCATCCTGCCTAGCAAGTAGGAAGGAGCTCTGAGGAGCTGTACAAAATGGAAGGCTTCTATAAAAGATGGTAATGGGGGTGGGAGAAGATAGTTATCAGCAAAAAGAATTATTTCAGGCAAAGTCACCTTCCTCTGGGGGAAGGGCAGGGGTCTGTCATGCAGATTACCTCATTACTGCCCATCAGAAAATCCCAACTGACTGTTTAAAGGCCACATTCCTGAAGTTAAAGTCTGTTTGTTGCCATGGGTGCAAGTGACTCCATTTTAGGCTTGTTTTTTCTTTCTTTCTTCTTAACAAGATCAGATCAGTCAAGTAGTGTGTCCTAATGGTTTGCTGCCATACTTGGCACTAAGAAATGCAAAACAAGATAAATAATTTAATTGAGGATAAGAAATTATATTAATTCACATATTATTGTGTACTTAGGGAGCATTGGGCAGATATAATTAGGACCCATGGTGTTTACTTTTAGAATAAGCCCTATTAAGCTAGGCAGTAGGTAGAAAGTTCCAGAAAATGCAGGTGAGGAAAAGACAGCTGTGGAAATGAGTTTTAGGTGTGTACTTAGGACCTAGGGGAATAAGGCCTAGATGACACCCAGGGTTTTCACATCTACTTTTGATCTGATTTATCTGAAAAGTTCAGCTCTTGAGAGATAAAGGTTGAATAATGGGGCAGGGCTTGATTTCTGTACTGATAAGGAAGATGGGCTGATGTCCAGAAAACTGATGGTGAAAAATGATCAGAACTTTGGTCCTGATAAGGCAAGGGGAAAATGCTGAGACAAGGAGACTGGTGACATTTATAAAGACATGTTTATGCATTGAAAATACATTCAAGTATTTATAAAGGCCATTTTTTATTGACTGATCAATCTATATGTTCTGGTAAACCCTGGAGGAAAACATGAAAAGATAGTTTAAAATGTCTAAGAAAATAGATTTCTTGGGTTTTTTGGGGAAGAAGTCCACAGGGTTTTTTTTTTTTTTCTTTCTTTCTTTCCTTCTCTCTCTCTCTCTCTTTTTTTTTTTTTTTGAGAAAAACCCACCTCATCCCTGCCCCATCACTAGAAGTGAGTAAAGACATACTCTTTATTTGCCACGCTGTGATATTTCCCCTTTAAATTTCCTCCTCTTGAGTCTTCTGCCTTGAGTCTGGCTTCTTTTAATGTAAGAGCAGAAGTGCTCTACCTAACAGAACCCAGTTCTTTGATTTCTGAGTAAAGTCTTTATTTTAAAATGACTGTAATGCAGTGGATTTTGTTCTTTCTATATCTGGTGTATTTTTTTGACCCTCTTCTTTTGAAACTCCTGCTAGTTTTACTTTCTTCTTTTCTACCGTGGCTCATGCAGAAAACTCAGAAAGTTAAAACTCAGTGATCTCAAAGTACAGGTTGGGAGAGTAGGGGTAAATTATTTGAAATCAACAGGATACTTTTAATTTTTCATGTTCCCAAATGTTCCCATCCATCACATGTGAAATAGAGAATATGTTTTGGGCAAGTCCCTTAAACTCTGAGGTTACTGTCATCTTCTTTGGAGAAGATATGATCACATAACTCATTTTTTTTTAACTTAAAAAATTCATTGAGGTGTAATTGACATATAACATTATATGAGTTTGAAGTGTACAACATAATGATTTAATAGTCATATATTTTGCAAAATGACCACCACAAGAAGTCTAGTTAACAGGCATCATTATATATAGCTATAAATTTTTTTTTCTTGTGTTGAGGACTTTCAGGATCTATTCTCTTAGCAACTTTCAAATATGCAACCTGGTATTATTAACTATAGACACTATGCTCTATATTACATCCTGATGAACAATTGTTCTGTCATTTTAGTGAACTTTTCTTCTCCCTTATCTTTATTATTTTACTTAATTTTATTTTATTTTTTATTTGCATGTAGTTGACATACAATGTTACGTTAGTTTCAGGTGTACAACATAGTGATTCCAGAAGTCTCTACATGATGTTGTGCTCAGGGCAAGTGTAGCTGCCTTCTGCCCCCAGACAACACTATTACAATATCATTGGCCATCTTTCTTATGCTGTGCCTTTTATTCCCATAACTTATTTATTCCATAACTGGAAATCTGTATCTCCCTCCTCTCCCCTTCACACATTTTGCCCATGTCCCCATTCCCTCACCTCCAGCAAATACCAGTTTTTGTGTTGATAGTCTAATTCTGCTTTTTGTTTATTCATTCGTTTTGTTTTTTAGATTTCACATAGAAGTGAAATCGTATGGTATTTACCTTTCTCTGTCTGACCTATTTCACTTACGAATGATAGAACTCTTCAAGTAGCTTTATATTTCAGTCATTCTATCAGGACATATCATGTCCTATGTAAAGGCCCTACTGGGTTTTTATGTCTTTGCACTTAATTACTGATACCAGGCATAGTGCTCTGAAAGTAGCCAGTACTCATTTCTACAATGAATGAATGGCATAGATTTTATGGTGTTTTCAGCTCCAGTTAGAAAGTCATATGATACATATTGCCATCTTCAAATACTAACAGCACCCCTGTTTATACCTGATACATTCTCATAATCTTTCCTATTTATTCTCTTTTTTCTATTAGCAATGTCTCATTATGCCAAAATTTGAAAAAAAAATTAGGAAAAGTCTCCCTTTGACTGTTAATTTGACAGTAGCTCTAACAAATAAAACTAATTATAGCTAAAAGGATTTTCACAACATCTCTCAAACTCATCCTTTAGCAATAATCAGGAAAGGCAAAGTGTAAAACCAACAGAGATTGTTCAAGGGATTTATATGGTAATAAAAATAGGAAATTTCAATAGAAACCATTTTGTAAACTTTACTCTGGTGTTGTAATTGCAGGTGCTGAATTGAATATGTGATCAAAATGTTCAATGACAGGTCATCTTGATGGCTTTTTGAATGAAAGCATTCAAGTACTTTGTAATTTTAGTTCCTTTAGAGGTTTAATCTCTTTGTCATTTATTCCTGATCTCGTTTATTTACCTATATAGTGTTGATTGCAGAAATTCTGATCTAAAAATCCTATACTTCAGCTTGACTTAAACATATTGCTGTTTGCACCTGATTCACTTACAGGGCCCCTGGACTCTGATTAATAAAAATGTACCGATACTGGTTCTTTAATTGTAACACACACACCTACTAATGCAGGATATTAATAGGAGAAGAGAGTGTGTGCAGGCAAGAGAGGAGGCATATGGGAATTCTCTGTACTTTCTGCTCCACTTTCCAGTAATTCTAAACATGATCTAAAATGTAAGGTATATTATTAAAAAATAGTAAGATCAAAATATGTTATTATTATGGAAAATGTGTATTGTAAGGCGTAACATTAAAATTACTAAGTTATGCTTTAAATTATCTTATCTAAACACTCATTGCCAAACCCAAGAGCACCTAGAATTTCTCACTGTGTTTATCTTCTAGAAGATTTATAGTTTTCATTTAATGTTTAGATGTATGATCCATTTGAGTTAATTATAGTGAAAGGTGTAAATCTCTTTCTAGATACATTTTCTTGCATGTTAATGTCCTGTTTTTTTAACAGAGTTGTTGGAAAGGCTACCCTTTCTTCACTGAATTGCCTTTGCTCCTTTGTCAAAGTTGGGTTGACTATGTTTTTGTGGAGCAATTTCTGGGCTCCCTATTCTGTTCTAATAATCTCTTTGTTTTTCTGTCTGTGTCACTCTGTCTTGATTACTGCAGCTTTATAGTAAGTCTTCATGTCAGGTCGTGCCAGTGTCTTCTAACTTTTTTCTCTCCTTAAGTTTTGTGTTTCCATTCTAGATTTTAGCGCGATAATCAATGTTCTTTAAATTCCCCATCTGACAATTCCAAAATGTTTGCCCTATCTAAGTTTGTTTCTGATGCTTACTTATGTCTTTAGCCTGTTCTTGCTCTTTAGGATGCCTTGTAATATTTTGTTGAAAGGGGCACATGAAGAACTGGGTAAAAGGAGCTCCAGTTAATAAGCCTTTAGTTTGAGGTTTTATGTTTATCTGGTTAGAAATTAGGCTCTGTTTACTCTTTGCTGTATCTGTAGGTCTTAGAGGCTAAGAAATCCCTGGGCAGCCTTGTTCTTGGCTGCCCTGTTATCTTTAGGTTTCCTTAGATATTTCTTCTTAACTGAGTTTCTAAATGTTTAAGCTGTAATCTGCTATGTTATACAGGAGCGTGATTGATGTGTTGGGGAGGGGAGGGAGTGCGTTCTATAATCCTATGATTGGGTCTCAGGGTTTGGGTGAGCCTGTACCTTTGGCTGTAACTTACAAATACGTCTCTGCCTTCTACATCCCTGACATCCTCCTGGAAGAGACAGAAAGGCAAGAGTTGGTAGGCTCTGGTGGAACCCACATTAATTATGGTTTAGTTAAAATTGAGCTCTGGAAATATTTAAAAGTGGTTACTTCACCCCCCCAAAGATGTGGGGATTTCCCCCCCAAACTTCCTTAAGAACCAGATGGGACTCTTGGAAACAAACTCATGAAAATGTTGGGAGGATCTCTGTGAGGCTGGCTTCCCAGGAATTTTTGTCCCTCAATCATGTCCATGCTTAGTTTGTAGCAATAAATTAATCACTCTTTAAATTTTCCTACCAGTGACTGACCCAAACGATGGTTTCTATTCTTGGTATATCGTGATTCTCTGTGGGGGGCATTTCTCTCTAGCTGTTGGGGTGACCTTCTGTTGTGTGACCTCAATTGAGGCTTTTGATTATTTATATATAACTGAAATTAATATTTGGATATTTTAAGAGGCTTTTATAGAAGTTTCCCCAGTTTATATATGATATTGCTTTCTCAGTTTTGTCTAGGTGCACCAGCTTGCAGAATACATAATATTGGAGCCTTTGGCAAAAATCACACATATGGTTTATTTATGACATTTGCTTCAGCTCTGCATAGGAAAAACTAAGATTCTTGGGGTCCACAGAAGCATATATGGTTTCAATATTTTTGAAACATTTTGGGGAGAGATATGTGCATTCGCTTAAGTTCCTAAAAAGTTGCACATGATGTATATTCAGTTTTTAGCTTTTTATCTCACATTTTTGGAATATCTGCCATCCATTTAAGATGCTACATGTATAGCAGTGAACACCACATACGTGTGATTGACCTTTTTGGAGTTTACACTGGAGTTGGGTCTGGCCTTGACAAACTCCTCTTCTCTATTGTTACAAAGAGTTCCCTCTAGGAAGGACTGAATCAAAATTGGAAAGGCAGTATTTTCACTGAATTCTTCATCTCCTCTCTTCACCCTTTTCCTCCTTACTATAGCATGATGTCCATAAAATTAAAAGAAAACAAAATGATGTATAATATTAAATTAGTAAAAACAAAAAAAAAAGTGATTAAGTTCCCTTTCCTCTCCAATCCTTTGCCACAATTTCTGGCAAAAGCCCTAATCCTGAATGAACCTAATTATCATCCTTCCCCAGGCTGGCAGTCAAGCTGATGAATTTGGCTGAATAAAATCAAATACATTTAGATCACAAATGACTTCCTAATGGATTAATTTAATTAACAATTTTCAGTCCTCAACGTACTTGACGTCTCAGCAGACATTTATGTAACTGCCCACCATAATATGTTCAAAGCCATCTTTTCTTTTCCGTACTTCTGAAATCCACACGTTTCTCCTTTTTCTACTTTTCTAGCTTCTACTTTTCAGTTTCCTTTGTTGAGTCATCCTTTTTCCCCAGACCAGTAAGTAGAACAATTCTTCAGTGCTTTGCTTTAACCTCTCTTCTCTTCCCACCACTGCTTCAGTTCTATTACTACACACCAGCAATTTCCAGGAGCTCTATCTTGGTATATCCCCAGTGGAAATCACCTTTACCTACTTCACCTTTCCCTGCTTCTCATCGTCAGCTTACTCTTCAGTATATAATAGTAGCATCTACAGAGTTGCTTATACCAGAAACCTGGGCATCATTTTGATAATCTTCTTTTCCACCTCTGGTATACAAACATGTCACCAGCCCACACCCCACATGTGTACATGTGAGAGGAAGGCACTCTGTGGTCATTTTAGGATTCCACACAAGAGATCTTGGAAAGAAAAAAGGGACTACATCAGTTGCATAGGACCAGGAGAGGAGACTTGTTTGCTCAAGGAAGCTGCAGTTGAAAATCACATGTGAGTCCATAGAAAAAAGAGCCACCAGAGGATGTTGCCACTCCAGAGGGCCTGTGAGATTAAATCTAAACATTAGCCTTAAAAACTTGCCTTTTGGGGCACCTGGGTGGCTCAGTGGGTTAAGCCTCTGATCTGAGCTGAAGGCAGATGCTTAACTGACTGAGCCACCCAGGCACCCCAATTCTATTAAAATATTTTTTAAAATTCTGTGCTATAGGTATATCTATATGAGGCTAAGAATTACAATTTTTCAAATTATGAGAAAGAAACTAGATGTGTTCTAAGAATAGAAACATTTTGGGGTTTGGTTATAGATCAGTATTTTTGAGTGAACACTTCTATCACCTTAGGCTTTCCTATCTCCTGGGCCTAACAATTTTGGAGGGGGAGATTTTAAAACAAAAGGCCTAGTTTTGCTTTGTTTTCATTTTTGTCTGATTGTTTTTCGACATCTTATCTGAATGCCATACATGCAGACATCAGAAGTAAATAGTTTTCATTTTCTCTCTGACTTGGGCAGAATTGATTTCTTACTGCCTTTTCAGTATTCTCTTGTTCCTTAAGAGAATAGATTTCCATTTCTGAAAGCATCTGACAAGGTATTTTTGAAGAAATTTTCTTTGAGAACTGTAATATAGAGGTGGTAGAACAATCGCACTTGTGTTCTAGCTCAACTGCATCGGTAATTTGACAAGAATCGTTTTTTGAATCTTTAACTTCACATACTCTGACTCACAAGGCCAGAAAGAAAACCTCAGCTTTCTGTCAGTCTGTATCAGGACTTGATGTTCAACTAGGACTAAATATTCAAATTGTATTACTTTCTCCAGAGACTTTCATATTCATGGGAGACTGGTCTGTAGTCCCAGCAGCTCCACGTGTGATCGAATCTTTCCTTCTTCTGTTTAACTTTTCTTCCTGAACAAATGATGGCAGTTTTTTTCTTAAGATTTTATTTATTTATTTATTTGACAAATAGAGAGATCACAAGTAGGCAGAGAGAGGGGCAGGTGAAACAAGCAGAGAGCCCTCGCTGAGCAGATAGCTTGACTCGAGGCTCAATCCTAGGACCCTGGGATCATGACCTGAGCCAAAGGTAGAGGCTTAACCCACTTAGCCACCCAGGCTCTCCAAATGATTGCTGTTTTATAGGCAACTCTAAATTTGTAGCAGATGATTATATAATTTTGAAAGTAGATTGCAGACATTATCTCCAAATACTGCAGTCAACAAGGGCATTCTCCTATATAACCACAATACTATTATCATGCTCAAAAATTTAATAAGGGATATTATAATTTTCTCTAAAGTAGAGTTTTTCTTTTAGTAGAATTTTCTTAAAAGTGTAATTTTTCTTTTGTTTTCTTTTTGACAAAGATTTTATTTATTTATTGGAAAGAGAGAGAGACAGCACAAATGGGGGAAGAGAAAAGGGGGAGGGAAAAGCAGGCTTCCCTCTGAGCAGAGAGCCAGATGTGGGACTCAGTCCCAGGACTCTGGGATCATGACCTGAGCCAAAGGCAGATGCTTAACCAACTGAGCCCCCCACAGATGCCGCAATTTGTGAATTTTTCATGTTCCTCCTATTTCACTGTTTTTTCTCTTGCACATCTCTTGTCCCTTTAGAAAAGGTTGATTATCAAAAATAAAGAAAATAAAATAACATTTATTGCTGTCTTTTTTTTTTATCTCTTGGAAGAAGATAAGATTGCAGTAGATTATTATGATTGTGCTACTGCAAATATGAAGGCCGTCAAGAGTGGTCAGTAAGTTTCTTATGGGGACCTAAAGAGCCAGTGTGTTATGATAAGGATGATTTGGCATATATATATATATATATATATATATATATATATATAATTTCTGTTTTTCCTTACACTAGATTAAAAATCACATTCGCTACTTTTATGAAATGTATAGGGTATCACATTCGCTACTTTTATGAAATGTATAGGGTGTTCTGGCAAATTCTGGACTTGAAAAGTAAAATTATATTGACATTAGGTTTTGAAAATGAATCTCTTTTAATTATCCCTTAGGTAGGTGTGTGTTTAGAAATGATATTGCTCTCCCAGGTAATTACATTTCCTTGGGTCCAGTTGATTTCCTGTGGCTGCCTGGTCTTCTTCACCGTCTAGTCTGAGTTGAGTCACTTCCTTCTACTTATCTATAGCTTGTTCTTCTTTTACAAGCTGTCTCTACAAGCTGTCTTCTACAAGCTGTCTTGGGTCCAGTTGATTTCCTGTGGCTGCCTGGTCTTCTTCACCGTCCAGTCTGACTTGAGTCACTTCCTTCTACTTATCTATAGCTTGTTCTTCTTTTACAAGCTGTCTCTAACTTCTGTGATCATTCTGGGTTGCCTAACTAGTGCCATACTCCACTCGGGGTGGGGATGTAAGACTTTCTTATTTCTGTGTCTCTTCTTGGTAAGTGATGATTTTATTCACCAGTATTAGAATTCATAGAAATATCTGTTTCCAAGTGTTGGTTCAAATAAGCCTGTTTCAATTGCAAGCGACAGAAACCAACTTGACAAGCCTAAAAAAAAAAAAGAAAGAAAAGGAATTTATGATAAGGGTAAAGGAAATCAAGGAGCGCTCAGCTAGATGGAAAGTTTGGAGAACCAGACTTGGTAATAGATGGAGACTAGCACACCTTTTGAAATCTGTAGCAACTATTTGTTAGACAAGGTGGAGTCATTCTGTTCTGGTCATAATAGTTGGAAGAAATAAGCTTTCCCCAGTTCTACCTTGATTAAAAGTCATTCCTGACTATATCAAAATAGGGAAGAAGTGATTTTACCAAAGGAAATTAGGTTGTCATTATCAGAGAAGGTGGAATGAGTGTAAATAGCCCAAACTCAACAAATATCCAGAACAAAAATCTGTTTGGAAAATCATAATAGTTTTATGAACTGGGATTTTGGCAGTCTAGACAAGTATCAGAATTTACCTAATAATATTGATGTTAAGATTACATGATTTTGTGCTTTTAAAAAAAAACCTTTATGTGTTTGAAAGTACTCACAATAATTGAATTTAGGTGGGTATAGTTGGTTTAAGAATGATTTTCAGGAATATGTTAATACAAAATGGTAAATTATTTTAAAATAAATTTTTAGAATTTTATACCCTTCTCAGGCATAATGTTTTATCTTATACTACTATTTCACAAGGTCTGCCTTTTTGTGCTATGAGAAAATGTGATCAGAAAAATTATTATAAATTAATAATTCATTATAGTTCCCTAGAAGAAATGTAGAACATGTATCTATTCAGAGTCACTTATTCAGAGATAAAATAGGGGTCAGGTCCTATACTAAAAAAAGAATTAAAAAAAATTAGAGGAATATATGCAATATTCAAACTACTTTTGTTATTCCAAAGTTAATAACATGTTGTTTATTCAAAAAGTATAAGAATAATAGCTCAATATGAACTAGAGTTTCAGCCTTGTAAGGGAAAGAGAAAAACAAAACAAAACCCAGGAATAGAAAAGAAATAGCAAAAGTAAAAGCAGAAATAGTAATGTGAAGGAAGGGCAAATGGCCGCTTCCCATGACCCCATTAACAGACCACAATGGCTTCAAATTACTCCTCTGTCCCTGAATCTGTCGGACATGCTTTCACCTTCTTCTTGCCCTTGCATTCTGAATAAGAAATTTCTGTCTTGGAAGTTGCCTCTTGCTCTGTCTTGGAAGTTGCCTCTTGCTCCACAAGCTCCCTTAAATTCACAGCCATGAATTATCTCTACTTTATGTGAATCCTTTCTGTCTCTGCTTCCATATTTCTTAACAGTCCCTGGAATATAGTCCAAGATCACCTTTTTCTCTGGCCTGGCCTATTGCCAATACTATAAGTCTCACCCTCCTACCTTCATTCCATCAACAAAAACTACTCGTGGGAAATTCACTATTAATTATCTTCCACCTGACGTCTAAGGTTGTCATCATCAATCAAATTGATTGATATTTAACCTAATAAATATTTAACAAATTGTTAAATATTTATTAGGTTCAGAATGAAGTATCAAGGTCTAGCCCCACCACCCTGTTCCACAATTTCCCAGTATTTGATGACATCCAGATTTCTTATGAGAGCTGCCAACTAGTTAAGTTTATTTAACTTCTTATTACATTCCTAAATTAAACCAAGGTCCTGATCTTGTCATCCTTGAACATGGACTCATGTTTCTCTCAGAAATGCGTCAACTCTTTGAGGACTCCTGGGTACATGAGTTTATGGGCTTAAAAAAATTTTTTTTTTTAACCATTGAGCCAGATATCCTTTGGGGGCAGGGACAGAGGCAAGGATCAAGAGATAATATCTAACAGTGGAAAAGAAGAAGAAGAAGCAATCCACTCTGAGTTGCTCATGGCTCTACTAAAATGAAAAAAAAAGATACAAACCTTCAGAATGAATCCTTCCCTTAAGGTACCACAAGGATATCACAAATATTGTAGGATGGACACTATTTAGTATACATTTAGACAGATTCCTCTGAGAAGTCCATTTATTTTATTTTAAAGATTTATGTATTTTAGAGAGAGGAAGACAAAAGTGCGGTGGGCTCCAGGGGAGGGAAGGGTGGAGGGAGAGAGAATCTGGAGTAGACTCCCTTCTGAGCATGAAGCCTTATGTGGGGCTTGATCCTGCAACCCTAAGATCATGATCTGAGCCGAAATCAAGAGTTGGACACTCAGCTGACTGAGCCACTCAGGTGCCCTGAGAAGTCCACTTTAGTATAAAAAAATCTAAAACTGAATGTGATATTTGGATAAGGTCTATTTGAATGAGGATTAAAGTAAAATTAGGGCCAGAAACATGGGAGAACCCTCAGTTCTGGTGGTATGATCATAGATCAGCCACAAATATCTTCCAGCTAGGAAACTTTGCTACACCATTTCCCACTAACTGCCTTTATAGTAATTTACTGCATTTCTAATGTACTCTAAGAGCTCTGTGCTCAAGCTGTGAGGCCCACTTCTTAGAACTTGACTCACTATTTATCTGTTGGTTGAATATTTTCCCTTTTGAGATACTTCTTAAAGTCTAAACAAATAAAATTGGTGTCATTTGGCTTTATTTTCTAATTTTTATGTCTGGTCCATATCTGCCCCAGGAATCAAGATTTCATTTTTATAATTTAAGCTTGACAGGGAACACTGGATCCTATTAGGAGTGTATGGTCTTCTTGAGATCCTTCATTTTTGAGGTGAAGATGCTGCCTTGGTATCTATATGGGATCTGGTTAAGTTTGCCAAATTTCCTACTTTGTGGTTTTACCTGATTTTGTTATTATTGATTGATTGACTGATTGCCCACTGTGTACAGTGGCTATGGTGTTGGAATTTGTGTGTGAAATGCCCAAACCTCAGATCCCAGTGCTCTGGGTCTATTTCCCTCTCTCCCTTCCCTTTTTCTCTTTCTTTCCACAAATATTTGTGGAACACTTCATTTGTGTCAGGTACATGCTAATATAAGACGGTGAGCAATATAGAAAGCCCCTCCTTGAAGAACTCACTATCTAATGGGAGAGATACACATTAAATAAAATCATGCAAATAAGTGAACAGAGACTATAATTAAAGGAAAAGTGTTAAGTGCGTAGAAGGCAAATTAAAGGCAGTCATTCCCTCACCATCTACATAGTACTGAAGTAGGCCAGCTCCTGTCATTCTCTGTCTTTAGATAGGCTCCTTGATCTAGGACTCTACAGAACTCAGCTTAAAATCATTGTCATTCAGATCATGTAGACATTCAGAACAGATAAATAAGTTAGCCCATGTCTGAGCTTTCACACTGTCCCTGATTCTCCCCTTTAGCATTTACTTAAATGGAATTAATCATTTACTGGCATTATTAAGTTTAATGTCTCCTTCTCCCATTGGCCTGCACCCTGTCCGTCTTACTCACATGTATCCCAGCTGCCTGGAAAGAAAACATAGTAGTTATTTGAGAAATATTTTTGTTCAAGCAGAGATAATGGACTATGGTGACTGTGTTCTTTCTCCAAGATAGGAAATGAAGAATTTTATGTATCACTGTGGTTGTTTCTTTGCATCCATTCTATACTTTTATTTTTTTCAAAGATTTTACTTATTTGTTTGAAAGAGAGAGAGATAGAGATCATGAGCCAGGGGGCAAGGTAGGAGAAGCAGACTCCCCATTGAGTAGGGAGCCCGACACGGCAGTTGATCCCAGGTCCCTGGAATCATGAACTGAGCTGAAGGCAGACATTTAACCAACTGAGCCACCCAGGTGCCCTATCCTCTTATACAGTAGGTGGTGTGAGGGTGATTCCTAGAGCATGGACTCCAACTTCAAGGAAGGGGATACTTACTAACCCGTGCCACTCAGTAATTTGATCACTCTTACCATATTGATAGGTTCAGAATTCAGAAGGGTCACCTGGTTACTTTATGACACTCTCCTGGCCAGGGGTTGGAATGGGTTTGTGATCAAATCTGGAACAGTAAGCTTCAAAGACAGACTTGCTAGAGGATTCCTGGACAGCTTTCTCTTTTACTGTCTGTTCTAGAATACAAGTATGAGGCCAAGACTGAGACACACTGAGAAGGAGGTTGAGGAAATTTCACAAGCAGAACCAGGGTGAAATGACTCTGCTGAGCCTGACCCTGACTTCTGCCCACCTCTGCTTTTACCAGTGACCTGGGAAAATAAATGGCTTTTTACTGCTTATGCCAGATGGAGCTGTTTTTACACTACCTAAGGATCTAAGCTCATCTCTCCCATATATACTGGTGAGATCTCTCTGTCTCTGTCTCCAACTCTTTCTCTGCCCATCCTGGCAAACCTCCACTATCAGACAAGCAAAGAAGTGATATTCTATAATGGAAAAAAAAAAAGACCAATAATTAAGAAATATCTGTCTTCACTTAAACAGCACATACTTTAAGATTACCTCATTAAAAAAAAAGATTTTATTTATTTATTTGACAGAGATCACAAGTAGGCAGAGAGGCAGGCAGAGAGAGAGAGGGGGAAGCAGGCTTCCTGCCGAGCAGAGAGCCCGATGTGGGGCTCAATCCCAGGACCTTGGGATCATGACCTGAGCTGAAGGCAGAGGCTTTAAACCCACTGGGCCACCTAGGCACCCCAGAATAACCTCATTTTTAATCTAGTACATTAATCAAGTTAACTATGTTCCCAAGAATAAATAATTGTTTTTTTAAAAATTTTCAGGACCCCATGTAATTTTACTTACTTATTTTTAAGGTTTTTTCATTGTTGTAAAATACACATAAAATTTACCATTTTAACCATGTTAAGTGTACAATTCAGTGGCATTTAGTGTATTCATGGTGTGTACAACATTGTCACTATCCATTCCCATTCCCAAAACTTTTTTTTATCATTCCAAAGGGAAACTCTGTACTTTTTTTTTTTTTTTAAGATTATATTTATTTATTTGTTTGTCAGAGAGAGAGCACAAGCAGGCAGAGTGGCAGGCAGAGGCAGAGAGAGAAGCAGACTCCCCACTGAGCAAGGAGCCCGATGTGGGACTCAATCCCAGAACCCTGGGATCATGACCTGAGCCAAAGGCAGTGGCTTAACCAACTGAGTCACCCTGGAATCCCAGGAAACTCTGTACTTTTAAAACAATAAGTCCTCATTCCCTTTTCCCCTGCTGCTCTAGTGCCTTCTAGTCTACTTTCTGTCTCTATCAATTTGCCCATTCTAGGTACCTCATATAAGGAAGATCATATAGTGTTTTTTCTTTTGTGTCTGACTTATTTCATTTAGCGTGGAACCTTCAAGGTTCATCCATGTTGTAGCATTTATCATGATTTAATCTCTTTTTAAGGCTAAATAATATTTAAATATATATACATATGCCACATTTTGTGTACCCACTCATCCATCAATGGTCATTTGGGTTGTTTCCACCTTTTGGCTCTTATGAATTATTACTCCTATGAACGTTAGTGTATAAGTATCTGTTTGAATACTTGCTTTCAGTTGATACCCAGAAGGGAAATTTCTGGGTCATAAGATAATTCTATGTCTAACTTTTTGAGGAACTGCCAAATTATTTTCCATGATGGCTGCATCATTTTTTTGTTCCCACCGGCAAAGCACAAAGGGCCCCAGTTTCTCCACATTCCTCACCAACACACTCACACTTGTCATTTTCTCTCTCTTTTTTAGGCTACTATGCATCCTAATGAGTGTGAATTGGTATCTCATTGCTCATTGTGGTGATTTAATTCTATGAATAGATTTATCAGTTTGCTATGAAGAGGCTTATTTTGTAGCATTTCACAGTGTGGTCTTTTGAGCCAAAGTGCCAGGGTTCAAATTCCAGCTCTGACCAGCCACTAGATCCATCAGGGTAACCCTGAGATATTTATTCAACTTTTCTGTCCCTTAGTTTATTCTTATTAAAAATGGGGATAATAATAGTAGCTGATCACATAAGATGGTACAGAATGAATGAATAACTTTGATATAATCATGGGAGTTTCCTTTCAATATTCTGAGCATGGATAGTATTGTTTTAAGTTAGTCCTTTCAAAAAAATCTTTGTAGCATTTTTGCTTACAAAGCAAAAAAATGCTTTGTAAGCATTTCTTGTTGCTTATCATAGGAAGAGGAATTCAAGTCATCTCAGTCTTTATTGTTACTAATGCCTCTTGATACTATTTCCTTGAAGAGCTTTCTTCTCCATGCTGTGAGTTATTATCCAAGCACCAACACTGTTAACATTTTTTATATTTCTCTGGTGATACATATATATGATTAAATACAGTTTTTATCTCCTTGGTACTTACTCAAATGAGTTGAAAACTCATGTCCATACAAAAACCTGCACACTAATGTTTATAGCAGCTTTATTCTTAATTGTCAAACTTGGAAGCAACTAAGAGGCCTTTCAGTAAGTGTAATGGACATTCATACAATGGATGGACATCCACACAATGGAGTTTATTCAGCAATAAAAGAAATGAACTATCAAGCCACAAAAAGACATGGAGGAAACTCAAATTCATATGGCTAAGTGTAGGAGGCCAATCTGAAAGGGTTGACGTAATGTATGATTCCAACTATCTGACATCCTTGAAAAATGTAAAACTATAGAGACTAAAAAGATCTGTGGTTGCCAGAGGTTGGGTGGGAGCATGAATAGGTGAACCACAGAGGATTTTTTAGGATGGTAAAAATACTCTGTATGACATTATTAAGATGGATACATGTCATAATACAGTTGTTCAAATCCACAGAATGTCCAACACCAAAAGTGAACCATAATGTAAGCTATGCACTCTGTGATAATGAAGTGTCAGTGTAGGCTCATCAGTTATAATAAATGTAGCACTCTGGTGGGGGACATTGATAATGGGGTGGCTATCTGGTGGGGACAGGGATTTTGGGAAATCCCTGGACCTTCCCTTCAATTTTGCTGTGAGCTTAAAACTACTTTAAAAGCTCAAAGTCTTAAGAAAAAAAAAGAAAACAAAAAGACCCTATAACCGCATTATACTACAGAGAAAAATGATGGTTCCCAACAACATGATTTCATAAGGTTTTTTGCATGTTATCATGTGATCATTGTAAATATCATTTTAAGTTAATGCTAAAATCACATTTGATATATGATTTAAAATATCTAATCCCTTTATAGCACCTACCATGTGTCAGATGCTTTTCTAGGCACTTTATATTTTACTATTTTTATTATTTTTGGTTAAATATTATGTAGTAAAAATGACTTTTTGGTGTATGGTTCAATGATTTTTGACACATGTATAGATTTGTGTTAACGACCATCACAATCGGGATATAGAACAGTTCATTATCCCCTAAAACCGCACCTTGTGCTACCCCTTTGGAGTCCACCCTTCCTATTACATTTTCCCCCTGGCAACCATTGATCTACTTTCTTTCATTGCAGTTTTGTCTTTTTAAGAACATCATATATTTGGAATTATACAGTACATACCCTTTTGGGACTGGTTTCTTTCAGTCATCATAATGTGTTACTTTAATAGCGAAGCAGTTTGTTGCATGTGTTATTGGTTTGCTCCTTTTGAATGTTGGGTTGTATTCTACCATATGACTATACTACAGTTTTTTCCCCCAAGATTTATTTATTTGAGAGAGAGAGTGCCACTGGGGGAGGGGGGAGGGACATAGGGAGAGAATGAATCTTAAGCAGCCTCCATGCTCAGTGGGGAGCCTGATGTGGGGCTCGATTCCATGACTCCGGGATTGTGACCTGAGCTGAAATGAAGAGTCAGGCGCTTAGCTGACTGAGCCACCCAGGTACCCCTCACCACATTTTTTTTTTAAAATCCATTCACCAGTTGAAGGACATCTGGGTTATTTCCATTTCGGTAAAGGATTATAAATAAGTTTCTATGAACATTCACGTACGGTTTTTGCAACATAAATTGCCATTTCCCCAAGAGTGGATTGCTAGGTCAAATGATAATTGAATGTTTATATTTTAAGAAACTACCAAACTTTCCCATAGTGGTTGTACCATTTTACATTCCCATCAGTAAAGCATCAGAGTTCCAATTGCTCTACATCCTTGTCAGTATTTAGTATTAAATATAATTTTATTTGTCCTAATAGGGATGGAGTAAAAGCTCAATGTCATTTTAATCTGCACTTACTTAATGACAACAGAGGTTAAGCATCATTTTGTGTGATTATCTGCCATTGTTATGGCCTTTTTACATTTTGCATTTATTAGCTCATGGAATTCTCATGACAATCCTATGAAGCTATAAAGTAGGTAATATTATTATTCATGTTTTACAGATGAGGAAACTGAGACACAGCAGAAGTTAAGTAATTAACCTACAGTTTACACTTACGTAGCTAGAAAGTGGCAGAACCAAGATTCATACCCATGTTCCTGTAAATGAGCATTTACGTTGTTTGTAATTATTTTTCTAGTTATGATTATTTCTAAGAAGCATGTTATGGTCTTGATACTTTTACATATGAGATTATTGGGATTTATACTAGAGGTCAACTTAGTGGATCAAAGGATAAGAAAGTTTTTCTTACATGTCTGTTGATAGTAGTGTCCTTGTTTTTCAAAAAGGTTATACAAATTTATGCTACTCAGTATTCTATACAGTTACTTGTTCCATTTTTTTTGGGTGTCCAGTGGACCCTAGCTGCTTGGAGTCCCCCTAATCTAGGTAGCTTCTTATTCTGCCTTCTTAATCTGCCTGTAAGTACAGAACTATGAAATTGAGTGAATGGGCTTCTATCCTTCTTTCAAGCTATTAGTTTAGAATTTTTCATGAGATACTAAATAGACTCTAAATAAAAGTAAACTTTTTTTTTTACACAAAATTAGGTGGGCCATGCAATAACCTCTAAGTCATATTTAGAAAAATTCTAGAAGTCTTGTGTACCCATCAAAAAATATTTTTCCTACTGACCCATCCAAATATTACCTTCTTCCCTGTCTGATCTATAATTCCAATGGGAAGAGTCAAAATACCAGAGGTAGGGGCGCCTGGGTGGCTCAGTCGGTTAAGCGGCTGCCTTCAGCTCGGGTCATGATTTCAGGGTTCTGGGATTGAGCCCCGCCGCGGGCTCAGCGGGGAGTCTGCTTCTCCCTCTCACTCTGCTGCTCTGCCTACTTGTACTCTCTATCTCTCTGTCAAATAAATAAATAAAATCTTTTTTAAAATAGCAGAGGTAGGAGACATTACTAAAATCCTGTTAAATTAGTTTTTCTTGTTGGTTAGTTCTACTTAAATGGAGAAGAGCAGGAAAGGGATAACTTATCCTGAAGGGATGAGTTTTGATTGTATTTGAATGCAGGTATTCAGCCACTAATTCTAAAACTCTGAGGAGTCAAAGAGGCAGAGCCCCCAGAGAGCAGGTGAAGGGTGACTGTGTGGAGAGCTAGGAATTGGTCAGAGGATAACTACCTACTGAACAATATCTCTCAGACCCAGGCAACACTGCCTTACCTTGTAAAAATCATTTTAAGCATTGAATCTTTAGATTTTCAAACTACATTATATTTTCCTGATTTTATTACATTATTCTATACTTTCTCCTGACAATGCAAGCTATTTATTTTCATCCAGTGGGTTCATTTTGGAGGCTTTGTAAGATCCTTATGGTCCGACTCCCCTCTTTCAATGGTTAACTCTCATAATAACTATCCCTATAGATTCCTAACTATTTTTGTGATCCTTTCTTGAGTATTTCCAGTTTTGTGTTGTACATTTATTGTGTGCTTACTGTGTACACAGTATTTCTAGACCCTGGTGCTCATTTAGAAAATGTATCCCATTCCAGAAATGCACCTTCACGGATATAATTTGAAATAAAGTCTATTTATGTTGGTTGCAAAATTATTTGTAATATAAAACCTTCAAAAAGACTAAATTAGAGACAACGGGAAATGGTTATATAAATTGTTAAATCAACTTGATAGAATATTTGAAGGCACTCTAGCAACCTGGCAACATAAAATTATATGTATGGTGTCATAATAACTGTAAAACTCTGTGAGTATAGATGAGAATATTCAAAGGAAGACAGAAAAAAAATGGGCACAATATTAGGTTGGTTGCACTAGGGGTCATCACCATATATTCTTAGTTGCTTTAATGTTGAAATGTTATACAGTTTTAAAAAATGAATGGTATGCTCTGTTGGGATGTGGCCTGAATCCATAAGAAGGTTGGTTTGTAATTAACTTCAGGAAGATAATACACTTGTACATGGAAAGATAATTGATGCTCTGAAGCTTCATATGGTTAAGATAAATGAATACCATGAACAGTAAGAATTTTAGTTAGAGCGTTTGTCTTCAATGTTGGCATTTCCATCTCATGAGATATCGGAGAGGTGGTCAATTCAGATTCCATCAGATACAAGAAACATATTACATAAAGAATAGCATCCCTAGTGCATTACTCCTTCATTTCCAGCTCATTTAGTTTCCATCTACAAATCCATTTGGTGCTTCTATTATACAGTGAATGATTTTCCAATTTAAACCATATTCATTGATATTTTTACTTAGTTTTGTTTTACTATAAAAAGGAATACTCTGTAGGATAAGGCTTAATGTTCATTGCTAATTAATTTTTTAAGCATTCTACTTTTAATACTTGTGAAGTTTACGTTTGCATAGGGAACTGGGGACATTGTAATTCAGTTCATCCTACTTCTGAATAATTGTTAGTAAAATATTCTTGAGAAAGTATGATTGTCATCACTTTAGAAAGGGGATAATTTTAAAGTCTGCCCTTGAGGCAAAGGTTGGTGTCTTTTTTTTTTTTTAATATTTTATTTATTCATTTGATAGACAGAGATCACAAGTAGGCAGAGAGAGACAGAGGAGAAAGCAGGCTGTCACAGAGCAGAGAGCCCGATGCGGGGCTCGATCCCACGACCCTGGGATCATGACCCGAGCCGAAGGCAGCGGCCCCAACCCACTGAGCCACCCAGGCGCCCCCAAAGGTTGGTGTCTTATGATTATGCACAGTTAGACCAGAAGGCTAATGGATCAAGATCAGAGCCTGTTTCCATGTGGCCAAGTTAAGTTTGGAAATAGGCTTGTAGCTTGCACAGTGTTATAGATTGAACGGTATTACCCACATTTCATATGTTGAAGCCCTTAACCCCTAGTGTGAGGTATTTGCAGGTGAGACCTTTGGGAGATAATTAGGTTTAGATGAGGTCATGAGGGTGCGGCCCTCATGATGAGATTAGTGCCCTTCTAGGAAGACATAGGATAGAACTTGTGCTCCTACCTCATCCCCTCTTCTTGCTAAAGGTGGCCATTTAGTCAGAAAGAGAGCTTTCATCAGAAATTGACTATGCTGGCATCTTGATCTTGGACTTCTAGATTCAAGAACTGTGAGAAAATAAATTTCTGTTGTTTAAGCCACCCAGTCATGGTACTTTGTTATGGCAACCTGAGCTGATTAAGGCCCCACTTCATTGTTTGAAGGTTAGGTTTCCATTGCCATTACTGTAACTTGTCTGAGGGCTCTCCCTGAATCATCAAAAGGGAGCTCAGTCTGTGGTATAGAAAATGCCAAGGAATGAACCAGTGCTGTCCCCACCCTCAGCAGCTCTCAGCTACTGGCTGATGGTGTCTAACTCCCAGCCCTCAGAGGGGAACTCTGCCTGTGTTCTAAATCATTTCTTGACTACATCAGCAGCTGACTTAGTGACACAGGTTTTTCTGGCTGCTTCCCTTTGCTGTCATATTCTCACTGCCTGACAGTAATTTCCTGTGTGAGTCAAGGTACTGGGCACTTGAATCCTGGCTCAGAGTCTGCTTTCACTGGAACACAAGACATGTCAAGCCCTTCTTTTGGCCACTTTATGAAGGAATACAGCTGATTCCTATGGGGGAAATTGCAGGTGTTTGGAAATAGGCAGTTGGTCTTCATCATTGTTGGAAAAAGGTTTAAGCACATGCTCTAATCCTGGTGGATTAATAGTATCTTTTTTTTTCTTCTTTCCCAGAACACTCAGGCAACATGTGCATGTTACAGAGTGTTTGTATATTTATAGTGACTATTTTATTGTTTCCTTGATCAGTCATATAATGGGCTCTCACATAGTGCATCCAAGCAGAGGGCAGGCCTTGTTCACACATCATTACTAGAAGGGGTGTTGCTTTTCTGGTTTGTCCACTCTGGGTGTCATGATCCTAACTGCACTTGTTCACTGGGGGTGCATATAGGGTATTATCTCAGTCATGCTAGTTGTTGAAATATTCAAATACTTGTCAACTGGTTGTGAGAAGGCTGCCTCCCAGATTCTTTTAAGCATCTTTTTTCCCCCTTCTTTTCCCTCTAAGCTCTCTAGACCCTCCTGACTGTTCTCATCATCCTGATCTGACAACTGAAAGAAACCTCATATATAATTTCAGGACTGCGTATCGAATATGGTTGAGAAAAAAAGATATAGGTGCTCTTAAAAAATTTTAAAAACATCCTTGTAATTAGTTTGAATGATTGAGTCCACTTGAAGTAAGCTCTGTTTATTTTTACTTATCAATAGCTTATTTATTTATCAATTAGCTAAAGCATGAATATATATGAATGTGTCAATGTATATAAACATTATGTACATATATATTTATACACATACACATTTACATGTAATCATTTTAGAACAACTATATTTTCCAGCTTTACTGAGAACTAATTGACATATGATTGTGTAAGTTTAAGGTGTACATCATGTTGATTTGATACATTTTTATATTGCAACATGATTACTACCATATTGTTAGCTAATATCTCCATCATATCACGTGATTACTATTTCTTTTCCTGTGGTAAGAACATTTAAGATCTACTATCTCAGCAACTTTCAAGGTTATAATATAGTATTGCTAACTATAATCACAGTGCTGTGCATTAGGTCCATAGAATATGTTCATCTTCTAACTAGAAGTTTGTACTCTTTGACCAATGTCTCCCTATTTCCCCTGCCTCCAGCCCCTGGTGACCCACTTTTTTATTCTCTGTTTCTATGAGTTTGGCTCTTTTAGATTCCACGTTTAATTGATATCATAGAGCATTTTGTCTTTCTCTGTCTGGCTTATTTCACTTAGCAGAATACCCTCAAGATCTAGCTATATTGTTGGAAGTGGCAGCATTTTCTTCTTTCTTACAGCCAGGTAATATTCCAGTGTGTGTGTTGTATGTTGTGTGTGTGTGTGTGTGTGTGTGTGTGTGTATCACATCCTCCTTATCCATTAATCCATTGACAGACACTTAGGTTATTTTCATATCTTGGTTATTGTGAATACTGCCTCAATAAAGATAGGAATATGGCTATCTCTTCAATATTTGTTCAGTGGAGTACAATCCATTTCATTTGGATATGTACTCAGATGTGGGATTGTTGGGTCATATAGCACTTCTATTTTGAATTTTTTGAGGAAATTCCATACCATTTTCTGTAGTGGTTCTGTTAATTTGCATTTCTACCAACAGTGTGCAAGAATTTACCTTTTCTCCACATTCTCTTTATTGGTGACAGCCATTTTAACAGTGAGAGATGATATCTCATTGTGGTTTTTATTTGCATTTTTCTGATTATTGGTGATGTCAGACATCTTTTCATGTACCTGTTGGCCATTTGTAGGTGGTTTTTTTTAAAAAAAAAAGTCTATTTAATTTGTCCATTTTTGAATTGGATTTTAAATTGGACTGTTATGGAGTTATGTGAGTTTTTCATATATTTTAGATATTAACTCCTTTATTTGATATATGGTTGATATATGGTTTTCAAATATTTTTTCCCATTCCATAGGTCACAATTTTCTTTTGTTTATTATTTTGCTGTGCAGAAGCTTTATAGGATAGTCTGGGGAACACAGTGCTGATCTAAGCCAGGGGTCTCTGCAGGTTGCTAAGAGTCAGCAAACATCTTAATTGTGATGACTTGTGATTATCTGAGCAAAGATGGTTCATCATTCTTTTCTCAAAGAATCTTTTTCTCCTTTATCAAAGTCCCTGAGAAATACCTGCAGCCTGTTATACTAAGAATTTTTTTTTTTAAATCCAGTATGGATTTCTGTATGCATCACTGCTCTGTTAACTGTCCAGTCCATGTTATTCCAGTGGGAGGAGTCTGTGGGGTTTGGAAAAGAAAAGAACAGCTTCTGAGGTTGATGATAACCTGAACGTCTTATTTAGCACACAGAGCTTATGACACCTCTTCTGTTTTAGTAGAAAATATTTCTCTGGTGTAGTGACCACTCTGTTTTCACTGCTTAATTTTATGAAGTCCATGAGTGTATGTTGTACTTTTGAATGCATAATTTTGCTTAATTCCCCAATATCAATGTTATTTAAGATGTTGGAAATTCTGCATTTTACATTTCCAGATGAGGGTGTTGAGACTCAATATTTTGCCTCAACAGTATATAAATGGCCAAATTAATAATTACAACAACAGCTTAAGAGCAGTATTAAAGCATTGCTTTCTTACGTCTGCTGCATAAATGCAGACTCCTTTAACTATAGCCCAAAATGGGCAATTTGTATGAAAAAGGATGATCATCGATTAAGATTTTAGAAATGATTGTTTTTTTGTAAAATGTAGTTTTAAAGATGCTGCTGGTAATTCAGCATCTGTTTCCATTCTAATTAGATGTTTCTGGTTGTCTTAATTTCTCTTTATTTTTACCTCTTCAACATATTACTTTTTTCCCCTTGCTGTTGTTTTTGTTCGTTTCTTTTGCACTTGTCTCAGACAAGAACACACACCTGCAGCCCTTTATTATTTGGATTACTAGAAAGCCATCTGGTAACCACAATTCTCTTTCCTTTCTTGTACTTTTTTTTCTATGAGATGCACAGAAGACATTTGGAATTCTTGGGGAAGATCATAAGGATGATTTTTGAAGGGAGTGAATTACATTATTCAGTTTGAGCCTCCTGGAGTATCTAACATGGTGTCATATAGACATAAGGCACTTATTTGTTGAATGAATGCTTGAGGGGGAGAAGGACAAGACCAGTAGTAAGAGTTTACATCCCTCAGTTTAAAACAGGAGAGATTTAGAATATAGGGGAGGAGTCAAGGTGGCGGAGAAGTAGCAGGCTGAGACGACATCAGACAGCAGGAGATCAGCTAGATAGCCTATCAAACCATTCCGAACACCTATGAATCCAATAGGAGATCAAAGAGAAGAAAAACAACAATTCTAGAAACAGAAAATCGACCACTTTCTAAAAGGTAGGACCAGCGGAAAAGTGAATCCAACATGACGGAAGATAGACCCCAGGGGGAGGAGCCGGCTCCCAGCAAGCGGCGGAGCACAAAATCAGGACGTTTAAAAGTCTGCTCCACGGAGGGACATTGCTCCAGAGGCTAAACTGGGGTGAAGACCTCACGGGGACAACGTGGACTCAGGTCCCACGGGGTCACAGAAGGATCGGGGGTGTCTGAGTGTCGCAGAGCTCACAGGTATTAGAGCGGGGAAGCCGGCTGCGGAGTCAGAGCCGAGGTTTCCTAGTGCTCTGTGACACGGGCCGGTGCTCTGTGCGAGGGGTCCCCACAAGATCCGGGGAGACTCCGACCCGGGAGAGCTCGGGGATCTACGGGGTTCGGAGACTCCAGGTGGGACTCTGCCAGAGACAGAGACGCTTGGTCACAGGCTGGGTGAGCTCGGAGCACTCCCAGAAGCCAGTGAGACGGGACTGATTACGCACGATTTTCTCTTGAGCGCGGTCTCCGGGCACAAACGTGGGCTGGGGAGATCGGAGGGATTAAACGCTTTTCTCTGAAGGCGCACTGAAGACTGGGGCCCCTAGCTCTCGGCTCCTCTGAACCGGAGATTGGGAGGCCGCCATTGTCATTCCCGTCCTCCGGAACTCTACGGAAAGTGCGTTCAGGGAACAAAAGCTCCCGAAAGCGAACCTGAGAGGATTACTTAGCCCGGCCCCTGGTAAGGGCGGTGCAATTCCGCCTGGGGCAGAGACACTTGAGAATCACTACAACAGGCC
>ML093143.1:44128-57746 GCA_003697995.1 Taxidea taxus jeffersonii
GCAATTCCGCCTGGGGCAGAGACACTTGAGAATCACTACAACAGGCCCCTCCCCCAGAAGATCAAAGAAATCCAGCCAAGACCAAGTTCACTTAACAAGGAGAACAGCGGATTCTTATCTGGACAAAATGACAAGGTGGAAAAACTCACCACAAAAAAAAGAGCAGGAGACAGGACCGAAGGCTAGGGACCTAATCAATACAGACATTGGTAATATGTCAGATCGGGAATTCAGGATGACGATTCTCAAGGTTCTAGCCGGGCTCGAAAAAGGCATGGAAGATATTAGAGAAACCCTGTCAGGAGAAATAAAAGCCCTTTCTGGAGAAATAAAAGAACTAAAATCTAATCAAGTTGAAATAAAAAAAGCTATTAATGAGGTGCAATCAAAAATGGAGGCTCTTACTGCTAGGATAAATGAGGCAGAAGACAGAATTAGTGATATAGAAGACCAAATGACAGAGATAAAGAAGCTGAGCAAAAGAGAGACAAACAACTACTGGACCACGAGGGGAGAATTCGAGAGATAAGTGATGCCATAAGATGAAACAACATTAGAATAATTGGGATTCCAGAAGAAGAAGAAAGAGAAAGAGGAGCAGAAGGTATACTGGAGAGGATTATTGTAGAGAATTTCCCTAATATAGCAAGGGGAACAAGCATCAAAATCCAGGAAGCCCAGAGAATACCTCTCAAAATCAATAGGAATCGACCCACACCCCGCCATCTAATAGTAAAATTTACAAGTCTTAGCGACAAAGAGAAAATCCTGAAAGCAGCACGGGACAAGAAGTCTGTAACATACAATGGTAAAAATATTAGATTGGCAGCCGACTTATCCACAGAGACCTGGCAGGCCAGAAAGAACTGGCATGATATATTCAGAGCACTAAACGAGAAAAACATGCAGCCAAGAATACTTTATCCAGCTAGGTTATCATTGAAAATAGAAGGAGAGATAAAAAGCTTCCAGGACAAGCAACAACAGAAAGAGTTTGTAAACACCAAACCAGCTCTACAGGAAATATTGAAAGGGGTCCTCTAAGCAAAGAGAGACCCTAAAAGTATTACCAGAAAGGAACAGAGACATTATACAGTAACAGTCACCATACAGGCAATACAATGGCCCTAAATTCATATCTCTCAATAGTTACCCTGAATGTAAATGGGCTAAATGCCCCAATCAAAAGACACAGGGTTTCAGAATGGATAAAAAAACAAAACCCATCCATATGCTGCCTACAAGAAACTCATCTTAGACCTGAAGACACCTCCAGATTGAAAGTGAGGGGGTGGAAAACAATTTACCATGCTAATGGACATCAGAAGAAAGCTGGGGTGGCAATCCTTATATCAGATCAATTAGATTTTAAGCCAAAGACTATAATAAGAGATGAGGAAGGACACTACATCATACTCAAAGGGTCTGTCCAACAAGAAGATCTAACAATTTTAAATATCTATGCCCCTAACATGGGAGCAGCCAACTATATAAACCAATTAATAACAAAATCAAAGAAACACACTGACAAGAATACAATAATAGTAGGAGACTTTAACACGCCCCTCACTGAAATGGACAGATCATCCAAGCAAAAGACCAACAAGGAAATAAAGGTCTTAAATGACACACTGGACGAGATGGACATCACAGATATATTCAGAACATTCTACCCCAAAGCAACAGAATACACGTTCTTCTCTAGTGCCCATGGAACATTCTCCAGAATAGATCACATCCTGGGTCATAAATCAGGTCTCAACAGGTATCAAAAGATTGGGATCATTCCCTGCATATTTTCAGACCACAATGCTCTGAAGCTAGAACTCAATCACAAGAGGAAATTTGGAAAGAGCCCAAATACATGGAGACTCAACAGCATCCTTCTAAAAAATGAATGGGTCAACCAGGAAACTAAAGAAGAATTGAAAAAAACCATGGAAACAAATGATAATGAAAACACAACGATCCAAAATCTGTGGGACACAACAAAGGCAGTCCTGAGAGGAAAATATATAGCGATACAAGCCTATCTCAAGAAACAGGAAAGGTCTCAAATACACAACATAACCCTACACCTTAAGGAACTCGAGAGAGAACAACAAAGAAAGCCTAAACCCAGCAGGAGAAGAGAAATAATAAAGATCAAAGCAGAAATCAATGAAATAGAAACCAAAAAAACAATAGAATAAATCAATGAAACTAGGAGCCGGTTCTTTGAAAGAATTAATAAGATTGATAACTCCCTGGCCAGACTTATCCAAAAGAAAAGAGAAAGGACCCAAATAAATAAAATCATGAATGAAAGAGGAGAGATCACAACCAACACCAGAGAAATACAAACAATCATAAGAACCTATTATGAACAACTCTATGCCAACAAATTCGACAATCTGGAAGAAACAGATGCTTTCCTAGAGACATATAAACTGCCAAAACTGAACCAGGAAGAAATAGAAAACCTGAATAGGCCCATAACCAGTAAGGAGATTGAAACAGTCATCAAAAATCTCCAAACAAACAAAAGCCCAGGCCCTGGCTTCCCAGGTGAATTCTACCAAACATTTAAAGAAGAATTAATTCCTATTCTCCTGAAACTATTCCAAAAAATAGAAATGGAAGGAAAACTTCCAAACTCATTTTATGAGGCCAGCATCACCTTGATCCCCAAACCAGACAAGGATCCCATCAAAAAAGAGAATTACAGACCAATATCCTTGATGAACACAGATGCGAAAATTCTCACCAAAATACTAGCCAATAGGATCCAACAGTACATTAAAAGGATTATTCACCACGACCAAGTGGGATTTATTCCAGGGCAGCAGGGTTGGTTCAACATCCGCAAATCAATCAATGTGATGCAGTACATTAACAAAAGAAAGAACAAGAACCATATGATACTCTCAATAGATGCTGAAAAAGCATTTGACAAAGTGCAACATCCCTTCCTAATCAAAACTCTTCAAAGTGTAGGGATAGAAGGCACATACCTCAATATTATCAAAGCCATCTATGAAAAACCCACGGCAAGTATCATTCTCAATGGAGAAAAACTGAGAGCTTTTCCGTTAAGGTCAGGAACACGGCAGGGATGTCCACTATCACCACTGCTATTCAACATAGTACTAGAAGTCCTAGCCTCAGCAATCAGACAACAAAAAGAAATTAAAGGCATCCAAATCGGCAAAGAAGAAGTCAAACTATCGCTCTTTGCAGATGATATGATACTATATGTGGAAAACCCAAAAGGCTCCACTCCAAAACTGCTAGAGCTTGTACAGGAATTCAGTAAAGTGTCAGGATATAAAATCAATGCACAGAAATCAGTTGCATTTCTTTACACCAACAACAAGACAGAAGAAAGAGAAATTAAGGAGTCAATCCCATTTACAATTACACCCAAAACCATAAGATACCTAGGAATAAACCTAACGAAAGAGGCAAAGAATCTATACTCAGAGAACTATAAAGTACTCATGAAAGAAATTGAGGAAGACACAAAGAAATGGAAAAATGTTCCATGCTCATGGATTGGAATAATAAATATTGTGAAAATGTCTATGCTCCCTAAAGCTATCTACACATTTAATGCAATGCCTATCAAAATCCCATCCAATTTTTTCAAAGAAATGGAACAAATAATCCTAAAATTTATATGGAACCAGAAAAGACCTCGAATAGCCAAAGGAATATTGAAAAAGAAAGCCAAAGTTGGTGGCATCACAATTCCCGACTTCAAGCTCTACTACAAAGCTGTCATCATTAAGACAGTATGGTACTGGCACAAAAACAGACACATAGATCAATGGAACAGAATAGAGAGCCCAGAAATAGACCCTCAACTCTATGGTCAACTAATATTCGATAAAGCAGGAAAGAACATCCAATGGAAAAAAGACAGCCTCTTCAACAAATGGTGTTGGGAAAATTGGACAGCCACGTGCAGAAAAATGAAATTGGACCATTTCCTTACACCACACACGAAAATAGACTCAAAATGGATGAAGGACCTCAACGTGAGAAAGGAATCCATCAAAATCCTTGAGGAGAACACAGGCAGCAACCTCTTAGACCTCAACCGCAGCAACTTCTTCCTAGGAACAACGCCAAAGGCAAGGGAAGCAAGGGAAAAAATGAACTATTGGGACTTCATCAAGATCAAAAGCTTTTGCACAGCAAAGGAAACAGTCAACAAAACCAAAAGACAACTGACAGAGTGGGAAAAGATATTTGCAAACGACATATCAGATAAAGGGCTAGTATCCAAAATCTACAAAGAGCTTAGCAAACTCAACACCCAAAGAACAAATAATCCAATCAAGAAATGGGCATTTCTGCAAAGAACAGACATTTCTGCAAAGAAGACATCCAGATGGCCAACAGACACATGAAAAAGTGCTCCACATCACTGGGCATCAGGGAAATACAAATCAAAACCACAATGAGATACCACCTCACACCAGTCAGAATGGCTAAAATGAACAAGTCAGGAAATGACAGATGCTGGCGAGGATGTGGAGAAAGGGGAACCCTCCTACACTGTTGGTGGGAATGCAAGCTGGTGCAACCACTCTGGAAAACAGCATGGAGGTTCCTCAAAAAATTGAAAATAGAGCTACCTTATGACCCAGCAATTGCACTACTGGGTATTTACCCTAAAGATACAAACGTAGTGATCTGAAGGGGCACGTGCATCCAATGTTTATAGCAGCAATGTCCACAATAGCCAAGTTATGGAAAGAACCTAGATGTCCATCAACAGATGAATGGATAAAGAAGAGGTGGTATATATATACAATGGAATACTATGCAGCCATCAAAAGAAATGAAATCTTACCATTTGCGACGACATGGATGGAACTAGAGCGTATTTTGCTTAGCGAAATAAGTCAACTGGAGAAAGACAACTATCACATGATCTCCCTGATATGAGGAAGTGGAGATGCAACGGGGGTGGGAGTTAAGGTGGTAGGAAAATTAAAAATGAAACAAGATGGGATCGAGAGGGAGACAAACCAAAAGAGACTCTTAATGTCATAAAACAAACTGGGAGGTGGGGGGGAGAGGGGTTGGAAGAGGGTGGTGGGGTTACATTATATGTTTAAATAAAGCTTAAATAAAAAAAAAAAAACAGGAGAAAAAGTGACAACCGAGAGTGACCACCAAAAGTTGACAGAAAAGATTCATAAAAATCTATTCTTTACCATTATTGGGTTGTGCATAAAAGATTAAGTTTTCAAAAGAAATTTAGATTGATATGACAGAATACATCAAATTACATTCTATATAGGAAAATAAATATGATTTTTACATACTTCATTGATGCATTAAAAATGAACTATTTGACTATGTGCCAGCCATTATGATAGGTGCTGTGAATACAGTGGTAATAGATATGGCTTCTGTTTTCACAGCTGATGGACTACTGTGTTATAAAGAGACTAAATATCAAAGTAATGTTTAGCTGAGAGCTTTTCTTCTACAGTCAGTGACAAGACAGAGATATCTGTTCTCACCACTGTTATTTAACATAGTACTAGAAATCCTAGCCTCAGCAATCAGACATCAAAACAAAATAAAAGGCATCCAAATTGGCAGGGAAGAAGTAAAATTTTCAGTTTTTGCAGATGACATGATATTCCATGCAGAAAACCCAAAAGACTCCACCAAAAAATTGCTAGAACTGATACACAAATTTAGTCAAGTTGCAGGATACAAAATCAATGTACAGAAATTTGTTGCATTTCCATATACCAATAATGAAGGACCAGAAAGAGAAATCAAGGAATAGAACCATTTACAATTGCACCAAAAACCATAAGATACCAAAGAATAAACCCAACTAAAGAGGCAAAAGATCTGTATGAAAACTATGGAATATTAATGAAGGAAATTGAAGATGACACAAATAAATGGGAAAACATTCCATACTTATGAGTTGAAAGAACAAATATTGTTAAAATGACTATTCAACTCAAAGCAATGTACACATTTATTGCAATCCTTATCAAAATACTTTTCAGCTTTTTGGCTTTTTCAGAACAATCAATCCTAAAATTTATTTGGAACCACAAAAACCCCAAGTAGCCAAGATAATATTGAAAAACAGAAGCAAAGTTGGAGGCCTCACAATTATAGACTTCAAGTTACATTACAAAACTATAGTGATTGATTGTATGGGAGTGACACATAAACAGACACATGGGTCAATGGAACAGAATAGAAAACACAGAAGTGAATTCACAACGAAATCCTCAAACAGTCTTTGACAAAGCAGGAAAGAATATCCAGTGGAGAAAAGACAATCTCTTCAAAAAATGGCTTTTGGAAAACTGGACAACAACATCCAAAAGAATGGAACTGGACCACTTTCTTACACCATTCATAAAAATAAATTCAAAATGGATGAAAGACCTAAATGTGAGACAGGAAACCATAATAATCTTGGGGAGGACAGAGGCAGTAACCTCTTTGACCTGAGGTGTAGCAGCTCTTTACTAGATATGTCATCTTCTGAGACAAGGGAAACAGCAAAAATAAACCACTGGAGCTACATCAAGATAAAGAGCTTCTGCACAGTGAAGAAAACAATCAACAAAACTAAAAGAGAACCTACTGAATGGGAGAAGATATTTGCAAATGCCATATCTGATAAAGTGGTAATGTCCAAAATATATAAAGAACTTATAAACTGAACACTCCAAAAACAAATAATCCAGTAAAGAAATAGGCAGAAGACATGAATATGTATCTTTCTTTCTTTTTTTTTTAAATTGGAACACATTTTTTTTTATTTAAACATATAATGTAACCCCACCACCCTCTCCCAACACCCCTCCCTCCACCCCCTCAGTTTGTTTTATGACATTAAGAGTCTCTTTTGGTTTGTCTCCCTCCTGATCTCATCTTGTTTCATTTATTCTTTTCCTACCGCCTTAACCCCCACCCCCATTGCATCTCCACTTCCTCATATTAGGGAGATCATATGATAATTGTCTTTCTCTGATTGACTTATTTCGCTAAGCATGATACCCTCTCATTCCATCCATGTCGTCGCAAATGGCAAGATTTCATTTCTTTTGATGGCTTCATAGTATTCCATTGTATATATATACTACCTCTTCTTTATCCATTCATCTGTTGATGGACATCTAGGTTCTTTCCATAATTTGGCTATTGTGGACATTGCTGCTATAAACATTCGGGTGCGCGTGCCCCTTTGGATTACTACATTTGTATCTTTAGAGTATATACCCAGTGCAATTGCTGGGTCATAAGGTAGCTCTATTTTCAACTTTTTGAGGAACCTCCATGCTGTTTTCCAGAGTGGTTGCACCAGCTTGCATTCGCGCCAACAGTGTAGGAGGGTTCTCCTTTCTCCACATCCTCACCAGCATCGTGACAGTGTTCTTTAAATGACATTGGAAAAGCTGGTTAACCATATGAAAACAAAAGAAAATTAGATCCTTACATTGCACGGTACTAAATATTTAATCCCTAATGGATTAAAGACGTACTATCATAAACAAATTGTTTTAAAGATTTTATTTATTTATTTGAGGGAGAGAGAGAATAAGAGAGCCAGCATGGGTAGGGGGAGGGGCAGAGCAGGGAGTCCGTCACTGGGCTTGATCCCACAACACCAAGTCATGACCTGAGCCAAAGGCAGATGCTTAACACACTGAGCCACCCAGGTGCCCCTAAAGTTTTAATACTTTTAGGAGAAAATATAAGGAAACATCCTACTGGTTTTAGTATTAGAAAGGATTTCTAAAGATATGCCAAAAGCCAATAGGTAGAGAAATTATTTGTTCTATTAATATTAATAAATGTTAATATATTAATAATTGTTATATTAAAATTAAGAACTTCTATTTACTGAAAACACCTTGAAAAACCTGTAAAGAGAGGCTGCAACCTAGGAAATATAAATACCTGGTAACAAGATTATTTAAATAACTTCTGCAAATCAATAAGAACAACAAAGAACACAATATAAAAATGGGTAAATGTATGAACAGGTATTTCACAGAAGGAGAAATTCATACTGGCAGCAATTGAGAAGTCTGACAATTGGCAGTGTTTGAGATATGGCTTAGGTGGCTCTTTTACATATTGCTGGTAATCTATAGGCTGGGAGTAAATCTGCTTAAACGTTGACCATTGTATTTGAATCCTTTGCCTTAAAATTCCAATCTTAGGGTACCTGGGTGGCTCAGTTGGTTGGGCGACTGCCTTTGGCTCAGGTCATGATCCTGGAGTCCCAGGATCGAATCCCACATCAGGCACCCTGCCCGGCAGGGAGTCTGCTTCTCCTGCTGGCCTCTTTCCTCTCATGCTCTCTCTCTCTCTAATAAATAAGAAAAATATTTTTTAAAAAATTCCAATCTTAGCTGTATATTCAAGGGACTTTTTTATCCAGAAGCACCAGGAGAAATGGAAAGTAATGTTCCTGCTCTTCAGAGCAAAAATTAAGAAAAAAATCTGAATATTCAACAAATAGGGATAAGTTGTGGTCAGTTTCTACTATGGGATACTTCAGCTATAAATTTTTATAATAATAAAAGATAATATTTACAGTGTAATTTTGAAAAGAAAAACCCCCCATCAAATCTCAGGAGACTATGTACTAGATACATGGTTTGAAGGCTGGAAACAGTAAAGAACGTATTATGTTGGCATATACGGCAGAGAATGATTAGCATGAATTCAGATTAAATGTTGTCACCAGGAGAAGATTTATAGGGGTAGAAACCAGGTATGGGATAAGAGAGGAGGAGTTCAGAGGTAGATTTAAATTATTCTTAATTTGCTAGTCCTTCATTTGAGAAGTAAATTAAAATTGGCCATTATATTTTTAAAATTCACTGAATAAAGTAAAGTCATGCATAGGTTGGTAAGGATTGAGTAATCCAATATAGTGTTGGGTTTTGGTTGCACAACTAGAAAGAAGATAAAGTCATTCACAGAGAAACCTGAAAGAAGACCAGATGGAAAAATAAAAGACCTGCACTGGATTGTAATCTGTGTCTTGTTCCTTTTCATTAAGCAAATTGTTGTGCACCATTTCACCAGAGTGACTAAAGTAATCATTCTAACAGTATTCTTTTTCTTTGTTTCTTCATAGTTCATGTTGTCTTATCTCTTTTTCTGTGTAGTATGACGTACACTGAGGACCTTTTTACTTTGTTCCTACGTGTTTCATTTATGAGATGATCTCTATGTGTAGAGGAGTTCCCAGACTGAGTTTATGCTTAGTCCACAAACTACATAAAATATGTCTGAGAACTCATAGGGAATGTGTGTTAAGATCCGACTTGCATAGAGGGACTGAAATGCTTCCTCAAGGAGAACTGTTTCATAAAAGTAGAGGGAGTCAGGCAGAGAAGTTGACCCAGTTCTAAATTAGGCCAATTGTCATGGGGTGGGGTGATACTAAATATAACATGGTATCAGTTCATTGAATTTCCCTTCACCGATTTACATATGTATTTTAGGGGAGGGGGAATTTGAAAATTCTGTTGTGGAAGAGGAACTCTCTGTTACAAAAAGAAGATGGTCCAAGCTGATGCATACGTATTTTCCTGGCACAAATATGGAGAAATGCTGGATACAATATAATACCATACAATAAAACCAATTTTAAAATATTACCATGCTGGGACGCCTGGGTGGCTCAGTTGGCTAAGCAGCTGCCTTCGGCTCAGGTCATGATCCCAGCGTCCTGGGATCGAGTCCCACATCGGGCTCCTTGCTTGGCAGGGAGCCTGCTTCTCCCTCTGCCTCTGCCTGCCTCTCTGTCTGCCTGTGCTTGCTCTCTCTCTCTCTCTAACAAATAAATAAGTAAAATCTTTAAAAAAAAAAAAAATTACCATGCTTGGGGCGCCTGGGTTGCTCAGTTGGTTAAGCCACTGCCTCGGCTCAGGTCATGATCCTGGAGTCCTGGGAACAAGTCCCACATCACGCTCCCAGCTCTGCAAGGAGTCTGTTCTCCCTCTGACCTTCTCCCCTTTCATGCTCTCTTTCGTTCTCTTTCCATCTCTCAAATAAATAAATAAAATAAAATAAAATAAACATTACCATGCTCATGAGAAAAAAAGAACGGTGGAAGATATTTCCAAATTTAAAAGACAAAATCAAAAGGAATAGTTGTGAGCTGTAGTTCGTGTTAAAGCAATCTATAGGGCATTAGATGAGAATATAGGCCTTTAAGGAAGGAGGCTGTAATTTTAACCAGAATGTGGGAACATGTTTTATGGTGTTGGTCCTGAACTAAGTGGAAAGTTGTAACCAGTATTTTGTATGAAGTTGAAATACTAGAAGAGCTTTCCAGTCAGTGAAGTGGAATAGAAAAACTATGGAACATAGAGCAACAGTGATTTTTCAAACTCTCAGTGAAAAAATATTATAGAATTTCCTTAAGAGCGCATACCAAGATATGGAAGTGAGGTTTGATTTTATATGACATGCTTACTGTGGAAAACCCAAGCTAAACTATAGACATTAGTCCTGAGGTGGGGAAACATCTAGTTTCCAGAAAAGAAGGGGGAAAACAGTCTACATGTGAACATAACCATCAACTAGGGCACACTGGACTCATAAACAACATGCATTAAAGGCAGTTGCACAACTGAAAAGAATTACATCCCTCACTTTACCATCAGAAGGTAAAGTCAACAGATAGAGTAATGGGATAATTGACACTCTCAAAATCAGAAATAAAAATCTAAGAGTATACATCAGTTTGAAATTCTTCCAGCAATAAAGAATTGAAAAGAATGGAATACTATGAAGAAAGAATAGATGGTATTGTTATAAGAATTTCTAGAAATGAAAAATATATTCATTGAAATTAACAGTCTGATAAAGTTAGAAATTGACAACCTGATGGTTATAGAGAATATTAGGCAATGCTATAAAGAAAGTTAGTAACCTTGGGTGCCTGGGTGGCTCAGTGTGTTAAGCCTCTGCCTTCGGCTCAGGTCATGATCTCAGGGTCCTGGGATCGAGCCCTGCATCAGGCTTTCTACTCAGCAGGGAGCCTGCTTCTCCCTCTCTCTCTGCCTGCCTCTCTGCCCACTTGTGATCTCTCTCTCTGTCAAATAAATAAATAAAACCTTAAAAAAAAAGTAAGCTAGAAGATATAACAGAAGGACTCAGAATAGACTCCAGAAAGATAAAAAAATGGAAAATATGACATTAAAAAATAGAAATGTTATACATAAAACCACCAAATGTAATCAATTAGAAATCAACAAAGAGGAAATAGAGAATAGGAGAGAGGCAGGACTCAAAGGGATAATGGGTGGAATTTTTCTTAAATGAACAAAAGATAAGAATCTGAACCAAAGACACTCACTGGTTTTTAAATAGAAGAAATAACACAGATCCTACCTAGATGCTCTGCATCTGCAGTTTTACTGCAGAACATTAAACATGGGAAAAAAACTGAAAGCAACCAGAGAGAAAAGACAATTATTTAAAAAGAATGACAGTTAAGGCCACCTGGGTGGCTCAGTCAGTTAAGCGTCTGACTTCAGCACAGGTCATGATCCTGGGGTCCTGAGATGGAGCCCAGAGATGGGCTCCCTGCTCAGCGGGGAGTCTGCTTCTTCCTCTCCACCCACTTGTGCTCGCTCCCTCTCAAATAAATAAATAAAATATTTAAAAAAAAAGAATGATAGTTATACTGATAACAGACTTTTATCTTTAGAGTATTTTTTGGAAGGAACAGTGTCTTTGGAAGTTAGAATCTAAAAGTCAAAACTCAGCTAACATCACATTTAAGCATCAAATAAGTAAAAAGGAATCACTGAAGTGAGCCTGAGAATGTTTTTTTAAAATTTCAGATAATTGCTGGAAGTTCTACCACAGGTTGCACTTCAATAAGGAACCCAGAAATAGGAAGTGGGATTCAAGAAGCAATGTGTGTAAAGACAACTGGTAAATGTGTGAGTAATTCTATCCATTGAACATGACAAACAAATAAGAATTACATCAACAATAACAACAAATGTAGTGTTCACTAATTTTGAGATTAAATATTTTAAAAATAAATGAGACCAATACAAATAGGTAAATGCTAATTAAATATCAAAATGAGATCGTTTATTAAGTTAAGTGGTATGCAGTCTGGTCAGGAGGTTATGAAGGGACCAGGATCCATAGGGAGAATGAGATTCAACACAGTATGGCTAAAAGGAATAAAATAACTTACACTAGTTAAAAGAGAAAATTCCAGCAAAAGTTACTGAGAAAATGAAACAGTCACAGGTGAATAGTTTTAGAAATGAAAAAGGACTCATAAACACAGAAAACTTTGAAAATGTCAAAAAGCATAAGAAAACACTATGAATACCTTTCCCCCCACAAATTTGAATACACAATAGTTTAGAAAAATATGGATTGTAAAAATTTGTCAAGAAGAGAGAAAAAGCAGGAATAAACCAACATCTTTTTTGGTAAACTTTAAACTGACACTTTGAAGTGTACTCATAAGTTAAATGCCTGTACAAACATATAAACTGCTCCAAAGAAAGTTAAAAAAACACTTACCAACACATTTAAAGGGCCATATTATCTTGAAAAATTATGACAAGCTGAATTATGAACTTATTCATAGCCAACGGTTATATAATATTTTTATAAACTCGATACTTTCTTAACTGCTTTACATATACTAACCCATTATAACCCTCAAAAATCCTAAATATTAGCAAACATAATTCAGTAACATGTTGGAAGAATATTGATGATCAAGTAGTAGTATCCCAGAAACTCAAGAGTAATTTAGCTAGAGTATCTGTCAATAGAGTTTTTTACATTAGTATAGGGAGGGAGGAAAATAATATAATCTTAATACATACAAATAAGTAGTTGTTGAAATTGTTTTTCCACTTCCTCTGCAGTTTGCTATAGCCAAGTTCTGGGTAATAGGTTATAATCATTTTGAACCCCTTATAGGAGATAGCAGGTCTCTGCCATTCCCTTTGTCTTCTTTGTTCCTTCTTTCATCCTGCTCTGCTTGGACTGTGGAGGCCGCCATCTTGGACTTTGAGAAGGAGGCTCCCTATAATAGTAAGATAAAGGAGCCTGAGTGCCCAGTTCAGACACTGCAGCAGCATCTGCCCGATGACTGTTTACCACAGATAACTAAATAACTACTCAATAGCCTGTGGGGCAATCTGTGACTTTTACATTGTGTAGGCTGAAGGAAAAAGTTAGAAGAATTAACACCTAAGAAATGTATCTACTGAGCAGTGTGTGGTCTTCCTCTTTTCTGAAGCCAGCTACTCTGGGAAATAGGCATTTTCTCCCTTTACAAATGCCAGAATAATGATATCAGTGGCAGGCTGATAAATATTTAACAAGTGAATTTTCAAGAAAAAATCTGATGTGTTTTTTTAAGATTTTATTTATTTATTTGACAGAGATAGAGAGAGATCACAAGTAGTCAGAGAGGCAGATGGGGGGAGGGGAAGCAGGCTCCCCACTGAGCAGAGAGCCTGATGTGGGGCTTAATCCCAGGACTCTGAGATCATGACCTGAGGTGAAGGCAGAGGCTTAACCCACTAAGCCACCCAGGCACCCCTCTTTTTTTTTTTTTTTTTAAGAT
>ML093143.1:57846-114915 GCA_003697995.1 Taxidea taxus jeffersonii
TTTTTTTTTTTTTTAAGATGTTATTTATTTATTTGACAGAGAGAGAGAGATCACGAGTAGACAGAGAGGCAGGCAGAGAGAGAGGTGGGGGGGGAAGCAGGCTCCCCGCTGAGCAGCTGAGCAGAGACCCTGATGTGGGGCTTGATTCCAGGACCCTGGCATAATGACCTGAGCTGAAGGCAGAGGCTTAACCCACTGAGTCACCCAGGCACCCTGAAAAAATCTGATTTCTATCATTTTCTGATTTTTGAGTTGTAAATTCTTCTGCCATGGTCAATTTCAAGCTACCATTGTGAACTTCCTGATGGTGGGTTTGGGTAGAGATGCACACGTTTGAGATCTTATGAGCCAGTGTGATCCAGTCCCAATATCTGCCTGCAGTGGTAGAGGGACAGATGTGAGTCAGGGTTGAAAATGAGTGGGATAACCTCTTTGGGTTTTCTGTCCTTATGATACTGTACCTTCAACTTGGAGGTCCTTTATGTAATAGATAATATATACTCTTAAGCATACATTCTTATTTCAAATTTATCTGACTTCCTTACTTATGCTACTTAAATCTAAATTAATAGTTTCCATTGTAATTCCCAGGATTGAATTTTCATTGGCAAAGAGAGCCATTAGTACAATTAGTTTCCCCAAACAATGAAATATGTAAAAAAAAAAATCTACCTTTAATAACTGGTGAACTGCAGCTTAGATAAGAACCACCTACAGATAGATAACTTGATAACTTTCAGATGAAAGTCACTATCAACGTTGTTTTGGATTCCTTTATCTTTTACAACACTGATTCAACCCTTATCCCCATCTTGATTTTCCCTGTGGTTGGAGTTAGTGCTGTGGATTATTAGGCCAAGGTTCAGACACAAGGAACAAAGATAAAGCAACATAAATTTGAACTTTGATATGCGGCAGCTTCTCTGTGATAGAAGTTTAGTTGCACTAAATGCCGTGAGATGACACCAGACAAAAAAATATCATGTGTCAGTGGAAGGGAGGAAGGATAAGGGAGAGCTATTAAGAGACAGGAGCTATGAAGAAAATTCAAGAAAATCTCTGAGCACCGTTTCAACCAAAGGGTTCTTTCTTCACATATCTCAAGGCTAGTATTTCAAAGTACTATCTAGACTGGACACAAAGTAACTATTTTCATCCTTTACAAATAAATACTTTGGTAAAAAAGAAAGATGTAGAATATTGAACATTTTTTACTGAAAGTTAAGATATTAAATATGTTCTCCCATTAAAAAAAAAAAGATTTTATTTATTCATTTGAGAGAGAGAGAAAGTGAGAGACAGAGAGAGTACGAGAGGTGGGGAGGGTCACAGGGAGAAACAGACTCCCTGTCAAGCAGGGAGCCTGATGTGTGGCTTGAACCCAGGACTCTGGGATCATGACCTGAGTGGAAGGCAGACGCCCAACTGATTGAGCCACCCAGGCATCCCTGTTCCCCGATTATTAAAAATATGCTCAATTAGCATAGGCAATTGAAAAAGAGTTAGCAGGTATTAAAATGGATTTTGAGACCCAGTTTAAAGGTTCTAGTTGTTTGGTGGCTCTTCCTAGTCCTAAAGTATACAAGTAAGAAAAAGATTTACCTTTATTATAGAGAGGATTAAAGTAGTTACAAGTTGGCACTTGGCTATATATTTCTAGTTTCAGGTATCTGGGAATTTTTCTCTTTAATGTGGATTTAGAAAGAAAGAGACAGTAGTGGAGAAGTTTCTCACAAACAATTCCAGCTTAGCTTCCAACCTCCCAAATTTAGTATCATGCGAATCTCATTTGGGCCTCAAGCCCTCAGACACTGCCACTGTAGAGAAGCCTAAAAAATCTCAACCGATGTCTAATTCATGGTATGATATAAGCTATTAATACAGACACAGAGCAAAATAGCATCTGAAAAGCTAGAGTAAGACAGCATATAAATATATATTGTTCTTGTTTCCCCTAAATGGAGTTGGAATTCAAAACAATGAAAAGCAAAACATAGTTTGTTCAAATCTTTAAGAAACAGCAAAGAGGAATGACAAAAAGATGGCTCTAAAAGCTTTAAGAGAAGGAAATTAAGAATATATAAAATATTGGTTTACCTAGTGGATGGTAAAACAAGGACATTATAAATATTAAAGAAGGATTCAAAAAAGTCTTGGAGAGGAGGTACAATCTTCATTATTCATGGACAGTGTACTTGCAAATTTATCTGCATGCTAAAAATCTATCTGTAAGGCCCAAATTGATATTTAGGATGCTTTTGCAGGTATGGGTATATGCAGATTGGTAAAAAATTTGAGTCACCTAAAGCTCACGTTCCCAGCTGAAGTGGAACAAAGTGATGCTCTGCTTTCTTGTTTCAGCTTTCATCCTGTAAACAAGTATCCTTTTCACGGTCTGTTTAGTGCTGTGTTTCTTGCCCAGTGTCACTAATCATCAGAGAAATGCTAATCAAAACCACACCTGTTAGAATAGCTATAATAAAAAAAAAATTACAAAAGACAACAAATGTTGGCAAGGATGAGTAAAATTAGAACCCTTAAAAATTAGAACTCTTGTACCCTGTTGGTAGAAATGTAAAATGGTACAGCTGCTGGAGAAAACAATGTGGAGATTCCACATTTTTGTGCTTTCTGTTGGTGATTTTGTGGTTAAAATGGCCTCCAAGGATAGTGCTTAAGCACTGGCCGTGTACCCAGGCGCAGGAAGCCAGTGGTGTGTCTTCCGGAGAAAATACATGTGTTAGATAAGCTTCATTCAGCCATGAGTTCTAGTGCTGTTGGCTGTGAGTTCCATGTTAATGGATCAACAATATATGTAACAGTATATATATAATGGATCAATAAAAATTAGGGTGTATTTAAACAGAAACACGTAGAACACGCCTGTTGATTGGTTGAGATTCACAAGGAACTGAATCGTGAGTTTCCCTTAGAAGCAGTGGTTTGATATTCACTAATTCACTGTTCATGATGACTTTCTAGAACAGAACTACAGTGAATAATGAGAATTAACTCTATATAATATGTTGTAAAAGGAAGCTTAGGGTGTTTGAAACATGCATCCATATTGTAAGATTGTCAATTCAGAGGACTGTGTCACAGTGGTCACATGAAATCACTTGGAATCATTCAGAAAGAAAAAAATTGACTGAGTGGCCCATTCTGATGCAGTAGGTCAAGTCTTTTGTTTTCATATGATTATTTCAAAAGATGTAGCCAAAAGAGCCTAAATAAACGAATAATAGTAATGCATGGAAGTCACGTGTAAGGGTGCCTCTCTACGGGTCATGAAATTGGAAAAGGCTTTGGAAACTACTTCTTTGTCTAAGGATCTGACAAGAGATTTTGGGGTACCATTTGTTCCCCAGATTATCAGATCTGTCATTTGTACCCTGGATGGAGATGCTGGGATTTTTCTTTTCCTGAATATCGGTCCAGTGTTTTAACTATTGCACAATATTATAAGATAAACATTTTGACCATGCCTTATTATAAAATTTGAGGTGATATTTGCAATTATTTATTCAAATATATTTGAAGAACATAGAGAATATATGGTACTTTGATGCTTTGTAAAAGAAAACTATTAATTAACAATTTTTTGATGGTGGAAATATGCTCTTAAATCACTGTGTCATTAATATTTGATCTGAAAAACAAATTTACTATGGGCTTCAAAGCTGATGTCCTATAACATTAAGTGCTTAGTTTTAAGAATCAGAGCTTCAAAATGCATCTATTTGTACCAGGAAATTTAGCACACTGGAATACATCATGAATACAATATATCAATGATTATTATTATTATATCATTATCATAATGAAGAACTTCATCTGTGCCTTTCAAACTTACAATAACATGGGGAGGGGAGGGGAGTGGTGCACCGAAATTGTTTTATTTATTTATTTATAAAATATTTTTATTTATTTGTTTGAGACACAGAGAGAGAGAGAGAGAGAGAGAAAGATAACCAAGTGGGGGAGACAGGCTCCCCCACTGAGCAGGGAGCCTGACCTGGTGCTGGATCCCAGGACCCTGAGATCATGGCCTGAGTTGAACATGACACTTAACCAAGTGTCTGGGGTACCCAGGTACCCCAGAAATTATGTTTTAGATGAAACTGTGAATCAAGGAGATTATTAACCCTCTCTGACGCAGCACTGACAAACAAAAGTCTAACAGGGAACAGAATCTTTTTTTTTTTTCCTTCAATTTTTGGAGCAAACTGGAAGTTGTAGTTAGCGAGCAAATGAATGAAAGAGCAGGTAGGGGCTTTAATAGATGATATTTGGTTTTGCCATCCAGTATCTGTTTATTTTTCTCTGGGATGAATAGTTTTCTCCTAGAGAACAATACATTTCTCTCTAGAAAAAAAATCAGAGTATTTTCCTTTACACTAAATACTTCTGGTCACCAAATGTGTGAGGGTTTTCTCAGACTGACTTTTTTTTCAATATCAGCTGGGTGCCCTATGTTTCAGTTTAGCTGTGACACTATGAAGTTTAGAGTTGGATCACAGAAGTTAGGGGCTTGGTCTCAAAAATTTACCCCAACTTCCAATGTCAATTTCAAGTCTCAGATTATTACCTATACTTCTAACCAACTGGCTATCAGTTGGAAGTCTTGGAAACCTTGGGTTTGGTAATTTGCTGGAATAGCTTATGGAACTCAGGGAAATATTTACTTATAGGTTACCAGTTTATTATAAAGAATATAATAAAGAGCACAGATGAAGTCTGATGAAGAGATACACAGGCTAGTATCCAAGAGGGTCGTGAGCACATGAACTTCTGTCCCTGTGGAGCTGGGCTGCACCTCCCTCCAGGCCCTGTGGATATGTTGACTAAGCTGACAGCTCTCTGAACTCCATACTTGGGGGATTCTTTTATGGAGGCTTCATTATGTAGAAATGATTAATCATTAACTCAACTTCCTGCCCTCATCCTCTTTCTGGAAATGAAGGGTAAGGCTAAAATAAAAGTCCTAAGCTGCTAATATTGGAGTGTTCACCAAGAGCCCACCAAAAATCACCTTATTTGAACAAAAGACACTTTCACACCAAAAGACACTTTCACACCAAAGAAATTCTGAGAGATTTAGGAGTTCTGCTGTCATTTAGGAAATTACAAGCATTTTAGGAGCATTGTGCCAGGAAACAGGACCAAGAACAAAATATTAGCAGGAACGCAGAGATCAATATGTACATTTCTTATTATTTCACACTCCAGTTCTTAGTCTGTGCATTGAATTGATAGTCCTGTATCTCAGTCTTGTCCCATCCAAGCAACACATTTCATCAGCCACAAGGATTAGTTTAATGATGGGCCTGAAACTAACCAGAGCCAAAGGCATGTCTGGTGGGGCTGTTGGGGGAGGGAAGCATGTGTTTTCATTGTTCCAGTGGATCCCTTGCCATTAGGAAGGATGCATAACTGGCTCTCTCTCTTTTTTTTTAAGGATTTTATTTATTTATTTGACAGATAGAGATCACAAGTAGGCAGATAGGCAGGCACAGAGAGAGGGGGAGGCAGGCTCCCTGCCGAGCAGAGAGCCCAATGCGGGGCTCGATCCCAGGACTCCGGGATCATGACCTGAGCCGAAGGCAGAGGCTTTAACCCACTGAGCCACCCAGGTGCCCCCATAACTGGCTCTCTTAAGAGCCAACTATAAAATCTGATAATGAAGCTGACACAGAGAAGGTAGAGGAATCGAGAGAAGGAAACTGAATTCTGTGACAGTTCTTCATACTCTGGACTTGACTTTTCAGCTGTATAATAACTTCCTTTTTAAAAAAAACAATGAATTTACTCAGGTTTTTTACTCTTAGAACTAAAAGCATCCTAATTGCTACAGATACTTAACTATTTCAAGCTCCAAATTTCAGAACCAATGAATACTTTAGCATCAAATCTTCCATTTTTACCTTATTTAGTGTAATACAGAAACAAGTGGGCAGTAATTTATTTTTGAAGGAGGAAGACACTTGGAAACCTTCCTGACTTTGGGAAGAGTTTAACATTGGGCCTGTGAGGCTCACTACACATAGAATATTACCAAGGAGATGTTCAGATACTAGTTCAATATTAGCTGTAACGTTTGTTGTTGTTGTTGTTGTTTCCTCTGGTTGTTTAAATTTCTGCTTAAGGCTGAAAATGTTTTAAATAAGATATAGTACTTCTCACCTTGTTTTCGAATATTTTTATTTTAATTGCACATCAGATACATTTCTATTGTGTTTTAAAAATTCTTTGCTATTTTGGTAAAAAAAAATGCTGACACTTCCATTCATTAAAAGTTGAAATAGGTTGATTGATTCAACCATAAAATATATGGGCCAAATTAAAATAATTATGTCTATAATACCGCATTAGTTGTCTCAGTGGGAAGGTTCAGATATAACTGTTTGTGGGTTCTAAGATGCTTTATATAAGAAAGGTGAAACTTGTGTACCATAAAAGAATTCATGCACAACTCTGAGAAATTGGTTCTGCTTTTTCAGCTCTGGTATTTATAAGGAAAATGTAATATAGCATTAGGTAATCCTCCTGGTAGGGCATATACTTTATAGTTGGGTTACCAATCAAAATGACTGAATCAATACATCCAGATCTTATTTGATAAAGATGACAAGCAGGCTTGTGCCTTTGAGAGACATTTTGTAAATTTGACCTTTAATGTAAAAAAGGAAATTGCGCATCTCTGATTTTTAGAATTCACCTTGTCAGAAGGCAGTCAGGGCTGTCTCTATATCATCAGTTTTAGAACAGAATTCATTTTCAGAAGTATAACTCTATAAATTCAGAAAAAAGAAAAATATATTTTAAAAGTCACTTACAGAAATTATGGGCAAGTGCAGGAAATGGGAGCTACTTGGTAACCAGGGAGCCATCTCTTCCTTAAAAGATCATTCTATCATGTAAGTCACAGATATTCATTGGCTTTTAAGGATACGCTGTTTCTTAAAGGTTGGAGTACAGAGATAAAGATTAGCTACATTACACCAATAAAAACAAAAGGACAATGACCAGATAGTTCCTGAAAACAACCTGTTATCTCAGCAAATGTGAGCTCTGGGAAATAGCTCAAAAATCCAATGGTTTATTTCTTTACAGATTCATAATTCTTCACCAGTGGAGCAAGATAAATTATATCTGTGGACACATGGACGGACACAGAACAAATAATGCAATTGAGAGAGAACATGGAAAGAATATGGCCCAGCTTCTCATCTTAGAGTTAGGAAGTGAAGCTCATTTGAGATACGCTGAAAACTGGAAAGAACATTAAGCATTTAAAGTGTTCTCTTTACTTCTTTTATTTAATTTTTTACATTAAAGAAATAGCTGGAAATAATTTTAAAGTCAAAAAGGACTATGAGGATTGTAATTTTAATTTTTTTTTAAGATTTTATTTATTTATTGTTAGAGAGAGAGAGAGAGAGAGAGAGCACAGGCAGACAGAGAGGCAGGCAGAGGCAGAGGTAGAAGCAGGCTCCCCGCCGAGCAAGGAGCCCGATGTGGGACTCGATCCCAGGACGCTGGGATCATGACCTGAACCGAAGGCAGCCGCTTAACCAACTGAGCCACCCAGGTGTCCCAGGATTCTAATTTTAAAAAGTAGCTCCCTGTCCTAGTCCTTTGATAATATTTTAATATGATAGTATTGATAACATGTAAATATTATTGACAAGTGAACTACATTGCATCCGGTGATAACATTTACTTTGATGTACACTTCTGTTTTCCTTGGAAGAAGCTGCCTTTATTGTGTTGGTTTTGGTCTCTGAAGTTAATCAAACTCATCAGTTATGACTCCTGACTCCTACTGGTTTCTCATGGGGACATTAGTCTTAGAGATGAGAGATTTCTACCTGTTTCCTCTAATGCAGACTGCTGCTGTCTAGATCTCCTCCACAGTATCATAAATGAGATGGTGACATTGTGCTTCTTTCTTGTAGACTACTGCTTCCTGGATCCATGTCTTCTTTCTTGGCTTTCCTCTGGTCTTGGTAAAGCATATCCTTTCTATGCTTCTTGAGAAGGGTTACTTTGGAAGCTAAGTTTTTGTGACTTTGTTTGAAAAAATTCTTATTTTTCCCTTAACTTTGAGTGTTTAAGATCACACAGATTCTAGGTTAAAAATAATTAAAAAAATATTTCACTTCATAATTTTAAAGCAATGATATAATTACTTATCTAGGGATTCCTGGGGAATGATATAATTACTTATCTAGGGATTCCTGGGGAAAAGTCCTTGTGGCTTCCAGTTCTCTGTGTGTGTGTGTGTGTGTGTGTGTGTGTGTGTGTGTGTGTGTGTGTATTTTCTTCTGAAGCCATATAGGATCCTTTTAGGTCAATGGTATTCTGGAAATTTGTTTTTGTTTTCTGTTAAGACATCCTCATATAGTTACCCTTTTCTGGGAGGGAGTGGTGAGAGATTTTAAAATTTATTCTTTTATCTGTCAGGTATTCAATACAAGATTGTATTGCTGTACCTTAGATTGACAGAAGTTATTCATTTTATAACTGGAAATTTGTACCTTTGACCACATTTATTCTTAGTCTGTGTGTGACCTTAAAGCTGAGCTTCTCGTGGGCAACTTGTCTTTGAGTCTTTTTGATGCATTTAGCCATTCTAGACCTTTGGATTAGAGAATTCTAATCCATTTACATTCAAAGTAATTACCGGTAAATAGGTAAGGACTTACTATTTCACTTTGTTCATTTTTTTCTGACTGTTTTATAGATACTATGTTCCTTGCTTTCTCTTTTGCTGTTTTTCTTATGATTGATGACATTGGTGATATGTGTTGACACCTTTGTCATTATCTTTTGTGTATCTACTAAAGGTTGTTTCTTTGTGACCATGAGACTTACACAAAATACTCATAACACCCTATTTTAAGCTGATAATAACTTAAATTTATAACATACAGAAACTTTAAACTTTTATTTCTCTCCCCTCACATTGTAGATTATCAGTGTTATAATTTATATTTTTATATCATATATCCAAATAACAAACTATTGTTTTTAGGGTTTTTTAAAAAGATTTATTTATATATTTTAGAGAGAGGGAGAGTGAACAGGGGGAGGGGCAGAGGGAAAGGGATAAAGAGAAGCAGACATCCCACTGAGAACAGAGCCTGACTTGGGGCTCGATCCTACAACCCTGAGATCATAACTTGAGCTGAATCAAGAGTCAGATGTTTAAGAAACTGAGCCACCCAAGTGCCCCTGTTGCTAGTTTATTAATATTATTATTATCATCATTAACTTTTAAACTAGAGTTTTAAGTGGTTCCCATACTATCATTATGATATTAGAAAAGCTGACTTTGACCACATTTACCTTTAATGATGAAATATACACATTCATATGTGTTTATGATGTTAATTAGCATCCTTTCATTTCAGTTTGTAGAATGCTCATGAGCATTTCTTGTGAGGTTGATCCAGTGGTGATGAACTCTTTCAGATTTTGTTTGTTTGGGAAAGTCTTTCTTTCTACTCCATTTTTGAATGACAGCTTTACCAGATATAGTATTCTTGGTTGAGTTTTGTTTGTTTCATAGTTTGAATATATCGTCCCATTGTTCCTGACCTGAGAAATTACCACTGAGAAACTGCTTAATCTTTTGTGTGTGTTGGGTGTAGGGCTCTCTTGTATATGACAGGTTGCTTTTCTATTGCTGCTTTCAAAATTCTTTGTCTTTGATTTTTTTTTTTAAACAATTTAATTATAATGTGTCTCAGTGTAGACTTTTCAAGTTCAACCTATTTGGGATCCCTTTAGCCTCATGAATCTGGTTGTCCATTTCTCACCTCACATTTGGAAAATTTTTGTTCATTATTTATTTAAATATGCTTTCTGTTCCTTTCTCTTTCTTTTCTGGGATTTCCATAATACATACAATGTCAAGAGATCCATCTTCAAGTTTGCTAATTTCTTTCTTTTGGTGATGATGAATCTGATTGTGTCTGATGATGTCTATTGAATTCTTCTTTTAGTGGATAAATTTGGTATGTATCATTGTAAATTTAAGGTATACAATGTGTTACTTTGATACATTTACATATTGTAATAAAGTTGCTGCTATACTGTATTGAATCCTTCAGTTCAACCATTATATTCTTCATCTCTCAGATTCTTTTTATGATGGTTTATATTTCCTTGTTGAACTTCTCATTTTGTGCATGTATTGTTTTCCTAATTTTGTTTCATTGTCTGTGTGTTCTTATAGTTCACTGAACTTCTTTAAGAGAATTATTCTGAAATTTTTTGGAGAGTTTATAGATTTTTACCTCTTTAGGGTTAGTCATTGGAGCTTTGTTAGTTACCTTTATTTACCTGGTTCTTTATGATCCTTGTATATGCAGTTATCTGTGCATTTGAATAAGTGGTCTTCTCTTCCAGATGTTACAGGTTCATTTCAGCTGGGAAAGACCTTTACCATTAGCTCAGCTTGGCATACTGGATGGGTGATCTAGTAGCATCTGTGAGCAGGTGATTCTTGGTATCAGGGTCTCTAGCTGAGCAAGATCACTGCCTGTGCTCTAATTGTGAGGGCTGGGGGTGCCTTTAGGTGGTCTCTTTGCTTGGGTGGGCCTGTTGACTGGGCCCTCTTTTCAAGGGGGTCTTTTGGGTGGGATCCCTGATTAGGTGAGCCTGCTGGCTATTTTCCATAGTCAGATGGGGCCTTAGTTGGATTCTGCAGTCATCTCTGCTTGGGCAGGTTTGTAGGCTGTGTTCTCGGGCAGGGTGGTGCCATTGTTTGTATTCCACAGTTGGGCAGGGCTGAGGGCCAAGATCCATGATCATTCCTGGGTGGGTGGGGTCTTAGGCTGTATTCCCCTGACTGGATGGTTCCACTGGCTTGACTTGATGTTCAGGCAGGGATGTAGGCTGGCTTCATGGTCAGATGTAGCTTCAGGCTGTGCTCCAAAGGTGCCTGGGGATTCAGGCTGGGCTTTGCAATTGAGTAGGCCCATTGGTTGTGTCCTGTCTTTCGTTGAGGTCACTGTTCAGGCTCTCTGGTTGAGGAGGACCTGTCATTGTATCCCACAGTTGGGTGGGGCTGGAGACTATGTTAAACAATTGAGCAGAGCCATACGCTAGGCTCTGCTGCTTGATGAGATTGTAAGCTAGGCTCTGAGTCTGTGTGATACCATTGCCATCACAAAAACAAGTGCTCAAAATGAAGACATCATGATAGAGGGGAACCCACAGTGAGTGTGTAACCAAAGTGAGAAATCCCAAGATCCTGGGATTTTGGGGTAGTTTGTTGCTATCATGTAACTTAATAAAAGCTGAGTGATGCAGAGTTCTATTATTGCCTGAATGTAGTCCAGAAATATGACCCTTTTTATTTTAATAAATTTTAGTTCCTTTTTAAACGTAGATGCTAAATACATATTTTTGAGTGAATTGAGACCTTGTAAATTATGTCATTTTTTAGTGGGTTTTGTTCTAAGTGAGAGAAAACCATCTTAAGCATACTTAAACAGTGAGGAGAGATCACTGGTTTACACATCAGTAAATACAAAGGTGAAAGAGTCTTTGACCCCGGTTTGACCTAATGGCTCATTCACATCATCAAGAATGGAGTTCATCTATGTCTCTCTGTATTGCCTTTGACAGCGTTAATTTTTTTTTTTTTTATCTGTTCTTATTTTAGTATTGATGCTGCCAACTATTCCCAGGGATACTTGTTTCCTGGTCAACAGTAGGAAGAGAGTGCCCTTCTAGAAACTCTCACAAGAGTGAATAGACATCTTGCTTAGATGGGCATCTTTCTTAGAAGCCGTAATAAATTTCTTGCATCTTAGTGATAGGACATGAGTCACCTGTTTCTAAATTCATAATTGTAACCTATTTACCTCAACCTCAAGCACAGATTGAGCTTCATGAGCAAGGTGTGGTTAAACCACCCCTAAAGGATTGGGGAAGTGAGTTTGCCAAAGCAATGAGTAATTAGATGTCCTAGACAAAATTGCAATGAACACTGTGTTTTGACCCAGCTTTTTTTTTTTTTAAATCAATCCTTAAACTTAAATATGTGACACAGTATATCAGATGATTTGTGCTTCTGATCTTTGCTGAATATTCTTATACATTTGGCATAATCCAAGAGAAGTAGTCATTGAAGAAATGATGAGAAGCACACAGGGCATTTCATATGGCCACTAGAGTCATCCAACCCAGTTTTGCAAACTGCCATCTGACACTTTCCTTATCACACTTAACATGGTCAAATATACCAAATCTTTGATATGTTTCCAGATTTTATGCTCTCATGCTCTCCTCCCTTCATCTCTCCCTCTCTCTCTCTGATATATAGATGTATCTACATAATTTCTCTCTCATCTCTCTCTCTCTCTCTCTGATATATAGATGTATCTACATAATTTCTCTCTCCCTCAAGGAGTTAAATGCTTAAAATATGTTAAGCTTTGTGTGTCTGCTTCCTTTTCTTTTTTTCATAAGCCCTAATTTCCTCTTATTTTCTTTTCTTTTTTTAAAATTTTTATTTATTTATTTGACAGACAGAGATCACAAGTAGGCAGAGAGAAGGGGAGGCAGTCTCTCCGCCGAGCAGAGAGCCCGATGTGGGGCTCGATCCCAGGACCCTGGATCATGACCTGAGCTGAAGGCAGAGGCTTTAACCCACTGAGCCACCCAGGTGCCCCTTTTCTTTTTTTTAATAATATTTTTGTTTATTTATTGAGATAGAGTGAGAGAGATCATGAAAGCTGAGAAGGTCAGAGGAAGAAGCGGACTCCCCATGGAGCTGGAAGCCCAATGCGGGACTCGATCCCACGACTCCGAGATCATGACCTGAGCCAAAGGCAGTCACTCAACCAACTGAGCCACTCAGGTGCCCCTCCTCTTGTTTTCTTAAAAAAAATCTTCATGCTTATGAAGATTCACTTCATAGCATATTAGATTTCTCAGTAAGTAGTTGGTCTAATATTAAAACTAAAAATAAATAATTTCATAATTTTAATGAAACATTCTTGATTTTATATTCTTTGGTGGAATATAGCAAGAGTTATAGAAATATTTGGGCTTGTTTTAGCATTGTTTTTTTGTAACTATTGGGTATTTGGAGCATAATACCAATTTGGCCATGAAAATCCATTTAAAATCTTGATTTTTCTTCTTCCTTATTTATCTAATGCTCAGACAGAGATAGTCTAAAGGTTTTGCTGAGACACCGTTTCACTTTGAATAATTTATAATCAATGTGATTTTTCTGGTTGTGCTAGATGACTGATCATTTATTTATTACATGCCTGGATGTTTTATATGTCAAAATAGAATTTTAATGGGCATTGAATCAATTAGAATACATTTGACAATCATTGCAGATTAACTGTATGTGGAGGTCTAAACCTTCTTTATTTTGATAAACGTGACTGATAAATGCAGAGAACTGCTGAGAACTGAGAACTGCTGAGAATCCCATTAAAATGAGGGAGAACATTACAGTGAGTACTTTCCTACTCTGTTATATAAAGCAGTCCCTTTAATGCAGCCTAGATTTTCTAAAGTTCCTATTTGGTAAAGGAATGGATGTATGACAAACCAGCAGTTTCTTAGCGAAAATGCCTATGCAGGGGCACTTGGGTGGCTCAGTGGGTTAAAACCTCTACCTTTGGCTCAGGTCATGATCCCAGGGCCCTGGGATCGAGCCCCACATCAGGCTCTCTGCTCAGCAGGGAGCCTGCTTCCCTCTCTCTCTCTCTCTGCCTGCCTCTCTGCCTCCTTGTGATCTCTGTCAAATAAATAAATAAAATCTTTTAAAAAAAAAAAGAAAATGCCTATGCAATATTTAAAGTAAATCAATCTGTAACTGATATTTGCATTTGAAATAAAATGTATGTGTTGTAAGGGAGTTGCATTAATTTTCCAGTCATAATACTGTAAACTTTCTGTTGGTTGTTTTCCTCTTTTCAACCCTGTGTTCACAGTGAATCCATCAGAAAGATGCCCAGGGGAAATCAAAGATGGTGAAACACAAGTGCAGAGCTCAGCCGCAAAGAGACAGAGGATGACTATCAGTTCAAGTGCTTGGCTAAAAATGACGTTTTTGATTGATGCAGTCACATATTTCTCAGGATTAATTGGGACCAAAGCCAGGGTGGCCAAAGGAAGCATTTGTCTACAGTGGGGAACAGGGGACTTGCCCTGTTGCCTAAAATTTTATCATTAGAGCTTTATTCCAAGAAGAGAGAGAAAGAGAGAGAAGGGAGAGCATATATCCTAACAGTGTGAAGGGAAAAGCAATTACTTTTGATCAGGCAGAACTAAATTTTAATCCCAATTGTACCTCTCAGTAGTTTCCTGTAATTTCCGGGCAATTATTTTAGCCAATTTAAGATTTGGCTTTGCCATTGGAATAAATATCTAGTTCACTGGATAGTGGGGAGAATAATGTTAAATGAGTTAACATATGCAGAAATGATCAGGAACCATGGCCACCATATGGTAGAGGTTGGGTGACTGCTGGGTCCTTGCCTGCCTTCCTTCTTTACCCACTGTTTCTTTACTCTTCTTTCCCCCAGAAGGAAGTGGGAGGGTGCCTGAGGTTAACGTAGCCATGATTAAGTTGAAGACTAGCTCACAATGGGGCACCTCCTTCTAAAAGGTACAGCGAACCGTGGAAGGTCTCCCATTTTTTAAAAAAAAAAATTTTTTTTTAAGATTTTATTTATTTATTTGACAGACAGAGATCACAAGTAGGCAGAGAGGCAGAGAGAGAGGAGGAAACAGGCTGTCCGCAGAGCAGAGAGCCCGATATGGGGCTCGATCCCATGACCCTGGGATCATGACCTGAGCCGAAGGCAGAGGCTTTAACCCACTGAGCCACCCAGGCGCCCCCAAAAATTTTTAAAAAGACTTTATTTATTTATTTGACAGAGAGAGCACATGAGCACAAGAAGGGGGAGCTGCAGACAGAGGGAGAAGGAGAAGCAGGCTCCTCGCAGAGCAGGGGGAACCCGATGTGGGACCTGAACCCAGGACCCCGAGATCATGACCTGAGCTGAAGGCAGTTGCTTAACCATCTGAGCCACCCAGGTGCCTGGTGTACTGTTTCTTAAACATTAAGTATAAGCTTCTCATATCATAAAGTGGTTTTAAGAATTAGGCAGATTATTATGCATAAAACCCTAATGTGCTTAAAAAAAAAAGGGAGAAGAAGAAGAAGAACCCCTTTGGAATCAGAGACATCTGACCTCAAATATCACTAGTTCTATATTTATGGGAACAGTCTTTATCTTCTCTGACTTCCGGTCGCCCCTTCTTTAAATTGTGATGGCAAATGAGTGTGAGGCACTATCATGAATTTATGGAGCACTGAGCTCGGCACTTAGTAGGCTCTTAGCGGGTTTTGCATCTTGGGGCCCCATTATCACAAATAAAGTGGAGCTGGTTGAACTGTGTCAGATGTTAATCCAGCAACCATCAGCTGAAAGAATTTAAAAAGTTGGCTGCGTGCAGGTCTTGCTTGGCAGATCCCTGAGCTACAGCTGTCACTGATAATTGCTTAACAGCTCAGTTAATATGAGGGCAAGTTGTTGCTCTCAGATGACTTGTGTATTTGGGAAGAGACTTCAAATCATTTCAGAGAATATACCTGAATTTCAATGAACTCTAAAACGTGTGTCAAGCACTTTGATGACCTTGGGTGTAAACTTTTATTCAAATTATTTGATGTAACTGTTTCTCTCTTTGTGAAAAAGTTTTCTACAGGATGTAATGAATCATTTTGACAGTCCAAACACAGAGTGGCAATTGTATTTGGTGTTCCATCAGTTAGGAAAGCAGTAAGAGTTTATTGCTGCACTTAAAATATCTGATGTTAGACATAACCATTAAATTAGTTTCAAATGTTTTAAATTCAGAATGTATGGAATATGATTGGCCATGCTTAAACAACTCTGCTGCTGCCAGCAACTGATATATAAATTTAGCAGTGGGGACCAAGATCGGGGATTATAGGTGAAGTGGTTAAAATATGCATATAGAAAGGGTATTAGCAGTGGCTGTGAAATTAACTTTGGCCTTGATGTGGCATATTGAGGAGAAGGACCTTTCTTGAGCCCGAAGCAGGACTTAATACTTTCCTCTCCTCCCAGTAGTTAAGTTTTCAATATCCCTCACTGAGGAGTTAATGCTTAGGAGGATAAATCTGTTACAAAGACGGCAGTTGTTTCAAATGTTTCTTGATTTTGCCCATAGGTTTACTGTTTATAGTTTCTGAGATCTAAGCATAGATCTTTCCATTGAAGTAGATTCTTAGTTCTGCCCTGATACACCCTGAATTTCCGAGTCAGAGTTGAGGAGAATCCAGTGAAAATTTTCTTTCTTATCTATCTGCCCCTACTCATTGAAGTACAGAGCAGGGATCCTCAAACTGTAGGTGTATTGATATCCCCTGGAGGGTGTGTTAAACTGAGATTGTTGGGCTCCATCTCCGGAGACTGGGAATCTGTATTTTTGTAAAGATCTCTGGTGAGACTAGTGTTGCTAGCCTGGGGATCCCACTTTGAGAACCACTGAGACAGAGCGAGTGCTTCTTCAGGTGGGATGCTTGATGTTACAAATAACAGAACACTTGACTTCAGTGGTTCAAACCATAGAAATTATCTCACATAACAAGAAATCCAGAAATAAAAGACGCTGAGTTGGTTCAGTGGCACGCGGTCATCCAGAACGCACATTCTTTTCCTCCTTCTGTGACAGTGAGTATTGGTTATGTCTTCCTGATATCACCAGATATCACTACTACCTATAATTGGATAGCCATGGCAGCTCTAAGCATTAGGTACTAAGGCAGTAGCCCTCAGGAGCAGGAAGATGGAGAAAATAGATGTATTTTTTTAGTATCTACAATTAACTTTGGCCTTGATGTGGCATATTGAGGAGAAGGACCTTTCTTGAGCCCGAAGCAGGACTTAATACTATTCTTCCTTCACTTTGGTGAAGAGGAACACTCTTCAGCAAAAGGGAAGAAGGGAAAAGACTAAAATGGCCAGTGATAAGTAACCAGCAAGCATCAAGGGCACACTTCCAAGTAATATTAGGAAAAAGTCCTCTAGATTTTGTTTTCCATAAGGATTTGAAATGACACAAAAGCACTGATTGCTATATCATCCTGGTGCCTCCCTCCTTCCCTTGCTTCCTCCCTACCTTCCTGCTTGCCTGCCTGTCTGTGTGTCTTTCTTTTTCTTTTTGGCTTTCTGTTACTCTGAATTGTCTCCATGACACCCTGTTGCTTCCACCATCTCTTAATACTGCTTTCATCTAAATTCCTTCTTTCCATGCACTAGGAATTTAAAATTGCATTTTGGTTGATGAATAATTGCAGCCTGAAATTTGACAGTCATATGCCTTTTCTTTGCTTTCCATGGAACAGAGTTGGATTTTCCTCCTCTGTCCTGCTGTTCTAGATTGCCCACTTTCATTCTTTTTTGGGAGGAGCTTTTAGACAAGACAATAAAATCTTGGTTTGCTTGGCAGAGTCTTGCTCTTAAGAATTGGAAAGTCCCAAAGCCCATCAGATCTGATGTTGAAGCCTTAGGGAGAACCATGATGGGTGTTTAGAACCCCGAGGATTTCACCTTGCCTTCCTAGGATGGAGGGTATCCCCAAATGCCCGCTTCCTACAGTCTTTCCCATTTTCATAAGAGGTAACTCTGTACCTCTTTATACTTGTCAGGGCAATATCTGGGACTCATTCTTGATTTCAGAAATAATTCTTTAGCACAACTTGGCAGGGTTTTTTTTTTAAGACTTTATTTATTTGACAGAGAGAGAGATGCAGTAAGAGGGGGAACACAAGCAGGGGGGGGTGGGAGAGGGAGAAGCAGGCCTCCCACCAAGCAGGGAGCCAGGTGTGGGGCTTGATCCCAGGACTCTGGGATCATGACCTGAGCCAAAGACAGACACTTAACAACTAAGTCACCCAGGCACTCCACGATTTGGCAGTTTTAACTTAAGAATATGCCCCCACTGTAACCATTTCTCACGATTCTTCTAGTTACAACACGGGTGCTACAAACCAACATTCTCTTATCTAGGTTTTCTTTCATCTGGGTGTTCTCCCTGCTCCTGCCTTGGACTTCTTAAATTTATTCCCAATGCAGGAGCCAGAATGTTTCTATTAAAATGTAAATAGGATTATGTCACTACTCTGTTTAATACCCTTCAGTGGTTTCACATCTCATTAGAAGTAAGAGCCAAGATTGTTACAATGGCCTACAAGGTTCCTTAATGATCAGCCCCACTCGCTACCTTGCCTCCCCTTGAACATGCCAAGGATGTTCCTACTTTGGGGACTTTGCTTTTCCTGTTCCCTCTCATGACCTGTTTCTTCCTTTTTTTATTTTTTCCAGGCCTTCCTCAAATGTCACCTTCTTACTGGGTCCTTTATCATACTATTAAAATTGGATCACCAGCGCTTGTTCCTCACAGTTTCCCCACTGTCCATTCTTCCTCTATAGCACATGTGACCGCCTGTTATACTTTATCTTTTATTTATTCATTGCTTATCTTTTTACTGTTTTATTTATTTTTTATCTTCCTCTGCTACAGTGGGGTCTCCATGACAGTAGCGGTATTTCTTATATTAATTGCTCTGTTATCAGAGGAGCACCTAACATGTAGAAATCACTAAGGAATATTTGTTGCATGAGTGAATGAATCATTACACAGTGATTTATAATCAATATCATAATACCTATAAAACATATACAAAGCAAAGACAATAGGGTCATGGACCACCTTGTATACCAGTCACCAGTTTCAACCATGATCCTCATTCTGCCATTCTGCTCTCAGCTAGCCCGTCTGTCTCCTACTCAATAATAATTCAGTGGGGGGACGCCTGGGTGGCTCAGTTGGTTAAGCGGCTGCCTTAGGCTCAGGTCATGATCCCAGCGTCCTGGGATCGAGTCCCGCATCGGGCTCCTTGCTAAGCAGGGAGCCTGCTTCTCCCTCTGCCTCTGCCTGCTTCTCTGTCTGCCTGTGCTCACCCTCTCTGACAAATAAAATAAAAAAAATCTTAAAAAAAATAATAATAATTCAGTGGGGATGCAATTCTTTTCTTTTCAAGTAAAATTACATATATTGAAATACATATATATATTAAAATAATAAATCTTATTTGCACAGTTTTTGACAAATGCATATACCTAAGTAAACCACATCATATCATATCATGATCATATCATTGTCACCTGCCCAGAAAGTCCAGTCATATCCCCTCCAAGGTAATCTGCTCCTGACACCATCACCTCCATCCCACCCAGCTAATGACTGCTCTGCTTTTTTCCTGCCTTAACTCGGTTTCACCTGTTCTGGAACATCAGCTATAGGTTAAACCATGCAATAGGGACTCTTCCTTTTTTTTCTGCCTTCTTCACTCGGAAAAATGTCTGTTCATTCATGTGTTTGCATGTACTAGCAACAAGTTCCTCTTTCTGTTGAGTAGTACTCCACTGTATGAACATATGGCAGTTTTTCATTCCATCCTCCCAGTGATGGACATTGCCCTTGTTTTGTGGCTCAACACATGGACTGTCTAGCTGTCTGTTTCATGAGCAATTTAAAGGAGTTTGGTTTTGGCTCTTGTTCGAAAGCTGCTACGTACATTCTTCTCTAAATCTTTTTGGTTTTGTTTTTGGACATCTATTTTTCATTTTTTTTCCTGGAAGATCCTTAGGAGCCAAATAGTTAGGCCAAAGAATTGGTATATGTTTAACTCTGTAACAAATGCCAAACATATTTCCACATCGTTGTACCACTTTATATTTCCATTAATGATGCTTTATGGTCTTAATTTCCAGTCCTCTGATGGTAAATGATATTGAACATTTTTTTCATATGCTTACTAGCTATTCGGTTATTGTCTCTTCTAAGTATCCTTTATATAGTCTGAATACAAGACTGTGGGTTTTTTTTTTTAATTTATTTATTTAACAGAGAGAGATCACAAGTAGGCAGGGAGGCAGGGAGAGAGGGAAGCAGGCTTGATCCCAGGACCCTGAGATCATGACCCGAGCTGAAGGCAGAGGCTTAACCCACTGAGCCACCCAGGTGCCCCAAGACTGTGGTTTTGTGAATTTTTTTCTGGTCTGTGGTTTGCTGTTAATTTTCTAAATGATGTCTCTTGATGAACAATTTTTAATTTTGAGAAAGTCTGATTTCTCTTTTTTTTTCTCTTTTGGCTATTTCTGTTTCTGTCTAATAAATCTATATTTAACCTCAGGCTGCAAAGACATTTTTCTATGTTTTTTTTTTTTTTTTTTAAGATTTATTTATTTATTTTAGAGAGAGACAGAGAGAACATGAGGCAGAGGGGCACTATGACAGGGAGAGTCTCAAGCAGATGCCACACTGAGCGTAGAACCTGACTCAGGGCTCGATCTTACAACCCTAAGATCATGACCTGCCTGAGCTGAAATCAAGAGTCTGATGCTTAACTGACTGTGCCAGCCAGATGCCCCTATATTTTCTTTCACTCTTTTTAAAAAAATTTTTAAAAAAGGTTTTATTTATGTATTTATTTATTTATTTATTTGAGAGGGAGAGAGAGAGAGAAAGCAGGGGGATGGAGAGGGATAAGCATACTCTGCACTGAACATGGAGCCTGATGCAGGGATCAATCTCAGGACCCTGAGATCATGACCTGAGTTGAAAATAAGAGTTGCTCAATTAACTGACTGAGACACCCAGGTGCCCCCCATGTTTTATTTAAAAGTATTTTAGTTTTATCTTTTACATTTATGACTCTGCTTCATCTCAGAATACTTTTTGTATATAATGTGAAATAGGGGTGGATGTTATTGGGTTATTTTTCCACTTGGATATCTAGCTGTCCTTGTATTATCTGTTGGAAAGATTTTCTTTTTCCCATTTAGTTGCTTTGATACCTTTGTCAAATATCAATTAACCATTGAAAATGTGGGTCTATTTCTAGACATTTTCTTGTGTTCCAATAATCTGATTTGTCTCTTTGTCTATTCATATTCCAAGTACAAACTGATTACTGTGAAGTTAAAGTAAATCTTGTAGTCAGATAGTATATTTTTTAACTTTTTTTTTTCAAGGTTGTTTTATGTATTCTAGGTCCTAGGAATAGATGATCAAGTCTTATAAAAATATCTTGCTAGGATTATGATTGGTATTTTTGTGGGTCAGTACTATGGTCCATATAGTTGAATGTGTGTATGCATTTGAAAAGAAATACATTCTACATAAATGTCAATAAGATCAAGTTGGAGCATGCCTGGCTGGCTCAGTTGAAGGAGCATGTGACTTTTGTCTTGGTGTCATGAGTTCAAGCCCCACAGGAGGTGTAGAGATTACTTCAATAAATAAAACTAAAAAAAAAAAAATCAAGTTGGTTGGTAGTCTAATAGTTCTATCATTTACTGAGGAGGGATACAAAAATATTCTCCTTTGTTGTGAGATTTATCTAGTTTGCCTTTTAATTTCATTAGATTTTTTTTAAAAAAGATGTTATTTATTTTTTTGACAGGCAGAGACACAGCAAGAGAGGGGAAAATAAGCAAGGGGAGTGGGTCCTGCTTGGTGGGAAGCCCAATGCAATGTGGGGCTTGATCCCAAGACCCTGAGATCATGAACTGAGCTGAAGGTAGATGCTTGATGATGGAGACATCCAGGCGCCCCAAGTTTCATTAGTTTATACATCATTTAATTTGATGCTTTGTAGTTAGGTATATATACATTGATGAGTGTTATGTCTTCATGGTGTATTAACTCTTCTTTGTGATGAAAAGTTTCTTTCTGTTTTGATAACATTTCTTTCTTTTTTTTTTAAGATTTTATTTATTTATTTGACAGACAGAGATCACAAGTAGGCAGAGAGGCAGGCAGAGAGAGAGGAGGAAGCAGGCCCCACGCAGCGCAAAGAGCCCGATGCGGGGCTCGATCCCAGAACCCAGGGATCATGACCTGAGCCGAAGGCAGAGGCTTTAACCCACTGAGCCACCCAGGCGCCCCGATTTTGGTAACACTTCTTGCCTTGATGTTTATTTTATTTGATGTTAATATAGTGACTCTAACTTTTTTTATGATTACGTTTTTCATCCCTTTTCTTTCATCTTAGTCATGTCTTTAATGTGTACCTTTTAAAGACATAGAGCTCTGCTTTTTTTATCTAGTCTGACAATTTTTGCCTTTTGGGAGAAGTTTAGCCCATTGAAAATAAATATAATTGTTGACATGGTTGGATTTAAACCTACTCTTTTATTAATTGTTTTCTATTTATCTCATCTCTCTTTTGTTTCTTTTCTTCCTTTTTCTGATTTTCTTTAGGACAAACCAACGATTTTTAAATATTCTAGTTTGATACTTATATTTACAGCTTTGCTCTTTCCCTTTGAAAACCTTTTAGTGTGCTCTAGGAATTACAATTTTTATATTTAATAAAAATCTGCTTAGAAGTTATTATTGTACTAATCTGTAAAAATATAAGAATCTTCCACCAGTATAATACCACTCCACTGTTTCTTGTGCTATTGTAGCATATACAGCTATATACATTCTAAACTCTACAATATAATGTTATGATTTTTGTTTTAAACTGTTATATAACATAAAGAAATTAAGATATTTTGTGGCGAATTATATTTTATATTTTATGATGAACTAAGCACAACCACAAATATTTATTCTTGTGCTAGTTCTGTTGAACTAGTTGAAGTGTGGAGTCTAATTTCCTATTCTCCTGGCTTGGGGGTGACTTTAGTCCTTGCTCAATAAAACATAGCAGAATTAATGTTCTTAGTCTTGCAGTGCTAGCTCACAAAAGCCCGTGTAGCTTCCACTGGAGTTTGTTAAAACATTCCCTCTTGTAACTCAGCCACCATGCCGTGAGGAGCCCAAATGAGGTGGAGAGGTCTCAAGTCAGCTCCTGCCCAGCAGCCACACCAACTGCCAGCCATGGAGTGAGCCATCTTGGAATCTTGCCAGTTGTATTTTTTGATGACTCCAGCCAGCCTCAGCTATCATCTGAATGCTGCCACATAAAAGATCCCAAGTAAGTATTTCCCAACTGATCCCAATTAACCTATATGACCATGAGAGAGAAATAAACATTTTTTCTCATATTTTAAGCTACAAATTTTGGGGTGGTTTGTTAGGTTGTGATAGAAAGTGTACTCATAGTGTCATCATTTCCTCTACCAGTTATCACTTGGTGTCATTTGCCTTCAGCCCGAGGCACTTCTCCTAGCATTTCTTGTGATGCTTTTTACATTTTATTAATATATGAAATGTCTGTGTTTTACCTTTATTTTTGAAGAATGGTTTTATTGGATATAGAATCTTAGGTTGACAGTTTTCTTTTTTCTCAGCACCTAAACAGTGTTGTTCCATTGTCCTTTAGCCTTTGCTGTCATAAAGCAATAATTTTTATTTTTTATTTTATTTTTAAAAAGATTTTATTTGAGAGAGAGAGAATGAGTGAGGGGGAGAGGAGGAGCAGAGAAAGAGAGAGAAGCAGAGTCCCTGCTGCGCAGGGAGGCCAACACAGGGCTTGATCCCAGGACCCTGAGATCATGACCTAAGCCAAAGGCAGACGCTTAGCCAACTGAGCCACCCAGGAGCCCCAAAGCAATAATTTTTAAACATTTTTCTCATGCTACTTCTAGAATCTCTCTCTTGTTTATTTATTTTAGTTTTTTGATTATGTTGTGCTTTCTTTTTATTTATCGTGCTTGGGGCATGATGACTTTCTTGGATCTTTAAATTGACATCTTTCCTCATATTTGGAGAGTTTGGGGCCATTGTTTTTCAGTTTTGGACATTATTTTAGATATTAGCCTCAAGCTCAGAGATTTGTTCCTTAGCTGTAGTCAGTCTGTTAGTGAGCATACTAAAGTATTCTTTATTTCTGTACAGTGTTTTTGATCTCTAACATTTCTTTTTGATTCTTTCTTAGAATCTCCATCCCTCTGCTTACATTTTCGATCTGTTCCTGTGTGCTGGTTGCTTTTTGCATTAGAGTTCCAAACATGCTGATAATACCTGTTTTAAATTCACAGTCTGATCAATCTAACATTCCTGCCATATCTGACTTTGGTTCTGATGCTTACTCAGTCTCTTCAAGCTGTGTTTTGTTTGTTTGTTTTTTGCCCTTTATATACCTTATAATTCTTTCCTGATAGCCAGATACAATGTATTGGATAAAAAGAACCAGAGTAAATAGGCTCTTAGTAATGTGGTGATAAGGTGTGGTGGGGGAAGGGATCATCTTCTAGCCCATGATTAGGTCTCAGTCTCTTAGTGACCCTGTGCTCTGGGCTGAGAACTTTATAAGTGCTTCTTAGTTTTTGTGTTTTTGTTTTTGTTTTTACAACCCTTTTAGGTGGTGCAGGGATGACTAGAGGGGACTAGAATTCAGTGTTTCTCTTGCCCTGAGTTGATTTAACTCTGCTAAAACCCTAATAAGTTAGTCTCTGATAAAACAGTTTCTCTTGAGGGCAGGCCTTGTGAAGAACAGAATGTGTTGGCATATTTCAAAATGGTTACTCTCCCCCTCCCCCTACCAGACAGCGCAAGGGGATTTTTCTCTTATCTTCACTGTGAGAACCTGTAGAGTTTCTGAAGGTGAGACTCAGGTAAATGTAAGCCCCCACCCTGCCCACCATGACTGAAGTCCCCGTATAGTTTTGAACTCTTATGCACATCCACACTGAGCCTCTAACAATTTCAGAATGTGTGAGAGAGGTGTAGACCTGACTAGATTGGTAGGAGTTCAGGTTTTATTCCAGTATGATTAAAAGTCCTTAGAAGGTTTAAATCAAGAATGACTGGATCTAACTTACAATTTTCAAAGATTTTTCTGACCAATTTGTGGAGACAGGAATATGGGGTAATGGGTGGGACCAACATGGAGGTTGGCAAACCAACTGGGAAGCTGCTGCAGTCATCCAAAATGAGAGCTGATGTGCTCTGAGCATCAGTTATGTTTCTAGTCTCTACCATGGAACTAACTCAGAATATTTCCAAGAGCAGGAGAGACAAATTCTGACTATTCAGTGGTCTCTGGGGGCAATATATCACTATTCTCCAGTCTAGGTCCTGAAATAAATATTGCATGCTGGAAAGTAATGTCTTTATATTTTTTATTGTCATCAACTCTGTGGATCAGCCTGAAGAATTATTTGTCACTTCCTGAACTTGTCTCATGGTTCTCAATTCTGCACAAGACATTTCTTCCTGTTTGAAATGTATTTTCCTTGTACATTTAAACAATTGTTTTTCAGTTCTTATTCAAATACTACTGAGGACGGGTTTTTTTTCTCTCATCTCTGATGCAGCTTTATTATTACATTTTTCAAGGTAGATGCTCTATACTAGTCTATACTCTAATTGCTATTTCACATTGCCAAGTATCGTGAATAACCTGAGAATTTATGCTAATCATACGCTAACAAGTTAGCAATTCACAATTTCATGGCTATTGGCAGAAGACACGAGACTCCTGAGTCAGAGACTAAAGACTTCAATACTATATCATAACAGGAAGCATGAACTTCAGGTTTTGTTGATTCTTCTTGTTCCCTGAGTGCCATGGCAATAAAAGCCCAGGGGAGACTGTGTACTCAGGGGCATTGTGTCATGGTTGAGGAACATCGAACTTAGGAAATCTAATTATATTCTAATGAGCTGCAAATAAATCTTCTAGATTTTTTTCTCAGGGAGGAGACATTCTTTGTCTATATATTGGTGTTACAATCAGCAAACCTGTCCTATGATCTGCCTTGTAAGGGTGTTCACTCTACAAATATCCTTGAAAACATAGTTTGGAACAAAAAGGCAGTTCATGCTTCTGCTCACAAGGTGTGTGGAATCATGAGACTGATTGAGCATTATCTCTCAATGTCATTAGTGCAAGGACCAAGTGTCATATATACTATTACAGACTGGATGTTTGTGACCTCCCTTAAAATTTATATGTTGAAATCCTAAGCCCCAGTAGTGATACTATTAGAAGATGGGGTGTTGGACTGTCATTACGACATGAGGGCAGAGCCCTCATGAATGGGGTTAGTGCCTCTTTATAAAAAATAGACATTATAGAGCTTGCTTTCTCTCTCTGCTTTCTGCCATGTGAGCACACTTCAAGAAGACCCTATTTGCCAAGTGGGAGGAGTGCTTTCATCAGGAACCTGAACTTGCTACCACCCTCATCTCTGATTTCCAGCCTCAAAAAGTGCGAGAAGTAAATGTCTGTTGTTTAAGCCACCTAGTCTGTATTTTTGTTATATCACTCTGAACTGATTCAGACATATGCCTTTGTCACATATGCCTATATCCCTAGCCCAGTGCCTATATACTTAGGGATTCAGGAAAATATGTATCGATTAAATGAAATACCTGGTTACATTGCTTTTTCCTATTGTCTGCATCTACTCAAATCCTACTAATATGGATTAATACCAATTTAGTATATTTATTTTTTAAAAAATTGTTTTTAAAAATTTTAAGAGCTATAATACTGTTAGTTCAGCTCCTTTTGCTACTGTACATTGTGGGAAAAATTAATTTGTAAGATATTTACCAAAATGTTGCTCATTTAAGACACAAGATATACAACTGAGAAGTTTACTTTAATTAGAAGCAAAGAGTTCTTGGAAAAAGCAGTCCAGGAATGTTTCTTGGTTAAGGGTAAATGTGTCAGCAGAGGAAAGAGAATTCTTTAGCCAGAGAGAAAGCAGGTACAGTTGCTTATAAAGAGAACCCCCAAATTCTTGGGTTCGTAGTCTCAGCAGCTGATGAAGCTATGAAGATTTGCCCTGCTCTTTCTATAAGAAGAGTGCTATTTGTTTTTTTGTTTTTGTTTTTGTTTTGTTTTGTTTTCATGGTAGTTCTTCATGGTGAGAGATTGCCCAGGACATTTCAGGACATTTAAATTCCTCAGTCTCATGCTTTATGTGCCAGCAAAACTCTCCAGGAACTGTTCATTGTATATATTTGTCAAAAAATACCCCATAGCTGAAACAAAATAAAACAAAACAATATGCCCTAAGGGGATGGTATTGTCCTTTGAAAAGAACTACTGGGTGAGATGTAAAGGTCTCGCATGAATATCTCAAGATCAAGATAAATTCTAAAGCTGTGTGATGACAGCTACCAAAATTGTGGACGCGGGCTTCCTGGGCAGAATATTATTCTCCTTGTGGTGACGCCCACAGGTACTATTAAAATTCTATACAGATGCCTACTTCTCCATGAAACCACTGAATTCTCTATATCTGATTTATACTTTCTTAATCCAACATCTTTTATTCGTTTGTTCAAAATGTTTGTTCAGTCACTACTATGCACCAGATACTATTTCTGGGTGTTGAGATAGGGCACTGGATGAGAAAATGCCTCTGGTTTCACAAAGTTTACATTCTATTAAGAGGAGATAGGTAATTAGAGTGTGCAATAAAAATGGATAATTTCATGTGTAACAAATCCTTAAGGAATATGGGGCTGAGATAGTGCCTTGAGGAGGGGTTAAGAAGAGGCTTCCTTCGGCTCAGAAAGGTTTCTCAGAGGAGGGGACCTGAAAAATGATAAAAGGCTGGGCTTGGGAAGAGCTGGTGGGAGTATATTTTATTTTATTTTAAGATTTTATTTATTTACATGTCAGAAAAGTAGAGAGAGAAAGAGAACAAGTAGGGGAAGAGTCAGGCAAAAGGAGAAGCAGGCTTCCTGCTGAATAGGGAGCCGGATGCAGGGTTCCATCCCAGGACCCTAGGATCATGACCTGAATGAAGACAGATGCTTAACCACCTGAACCACCCAGGTATCCCTAGGAGTATGTTTTAAAGGGAAGGAAGAGTAAAGATGCTAAGAAAAATGAGTGTATATTTTTTGTACTAATTATTTGGCATGTAATTGGATATTATCTCATGATATCTTCCATTATCATAGTACTGATGGTTATCATTTTGTGAACCTTTACAGGGACTTCCCATGCATCAGTTCATTTAATTCCCACAACAACTCTATAGGTATATATGATCACTAATTTAAAGAGTGACAATTCTGTCTTGGAGAGGTTCAGTTACTTGAAGAATTTATATTCAAAACTAGGTCACTTATTCAGTTCTGACTCTGTCTGACCTATTAATTTATTCTGTAATTCTATCCTACCTTCTTAGGTAGATTTTGAATTTTATAAAAGGTGATGTATGAGCCAGCTTGGGATAACATAACAAAATACCACAGGCTGTGTGGCTTAAGCAACATATTTTTATTTTCTCACAGTTCTGGAGGAGGGAAGTTCAAGATCAAGATGATGGCTGATTTGTTTCCTGGTAAAGGCCCTCTTCTTGGCTGGCCACCTTCTCACCATGTGCTTATAAGATGGGGAGAGAGAGAACGACCTCTGGTCTATCCTCCTCATTTTATAAAGACATTAATCCCATCATGGGGGGCCTATCTTCATGGTCTTATCTAAACTTAATCCCCAAAGGCCCCACTTCCACTGTTATCTCATTAGGGGTTGGGGCATAACATAGGAATGTTCTGGAGACATATTTAGTCCATAACAGATGGGAACCATGCATTGTATATATTGAGTATCCTCTAAAATAATTAACAAATATTAAAACAGTATCACTGGAATGAAAGCTTAACTATTTTGCCTAATTAATTCCTTGTTTTTCAGGTTTCAGCTTAAGCTCTCAGCTTCCCAGGAAGCCCTGGGTTGGCTGCCTCTCCCAAATGCTTCCATAGTACCCCACTTACCTATTTGTGGTTTCTTATGTGTTCTTTCTGATTTTGTGAGCTCCTTGAAAACCATTCTCAGCATATCCCCAGTGTGTGGTGGTGCAGTATCAGATACATAGTAGCTGCTCAGTCGTTGTCTAATTAAATTAATCTATGATCCTTAGCATGTTAAAAGATTTCTGAACCTTAGTTTCCTCATATATAAAGTGTAGGTAATCCATTGCATTTGGTTAAGAGAATGCAGTGGGGTGAGGCTGGGAAGGGCAGAGTAGGAGGATGCTAAGCTCACCTGCTCCTGTGGATACAACTAGATAACTCTCACATCAGTGTAAATAAACCAGAAAATAACCTGAAGACTGACAGGCAAACTCCACAACTAAAGGTACAGAAGAAGCCACATGGAAGAAAGGGAGGGCAGAGTTGTTTGGGAGCCAAACAGACCGCCCTGATGGAGGAGGAGCCAGAAGCATGTAGAAGAGCAAGAAACAGACTATCACACTGCAGAGGGCAGCATGCATGGGGAGGATGAATCCCCATAACATTTGCCTTTGAAAGCAGGAGGGGCTGAATTTTTTGAGTTCTTACACACAATACTACTTAGAGACTGAGATTTTTTAAAAAATCAGCAGATTTGGCTCTGGGAGATAGCCTGTGGAGATACAGCATAAAAGCAGCAGTTTGAAACATGTCTGTGGCACATGGGAGAAATCCTTATTTACTCATCTCAGGACATAGCTGGAGAGACAGGGATTTTGGAGAAAACCCTCCAGGAACAAAGGAGCTAGCAGGTGCCATTTCCTTGCCCCACACTTCCAGGTAAATGCATGGTCACATGTGGGGACTAGCATGATGCTGATGCCCATTACCTAATTGCATATATCCAGCCTCACCATCCCACACTTTAGCAGATCTGTATTTCCCAATCATGCTTGCCTCAGTCCCAGTGCTGTGGGACTGCCCAGAAGACCAGCATAAACCCCACCAACACCACTTCTCTGACTCATGCACTTTGAGGGGCCTTGATTCAGTGGCGGCAGCCACAGGTCTCATTTCACAAGCAGATTTGCATACGCCTTGTTAAAATGTACCCCACCTGACCAGGGACCAAACCCTCCCCACAATAGGCAAAGAGAACCTCTGCAAACAACTGGACTGAAGGAAAAAGTGTCCAGAATGTAACATCAGGACACAGGCAACATACATGGGAGATACTACCTGAAGTGCCAGGTCCCGTTGAACAGCGGATACTGTAATGCAGGAGGTTATAGGACCTTTTCTTCATAAGGCCATTACCTTCAAGAGCAAGAGATGTGGTTGACTTTCCTAACATACAGAAACAGACACAGGGAGGTAGACAAAATGAGGAGATGGAGAATATGTCCTAAATGAAAGAATAGGACAAAACCATAGCAAGAGACTTGAGTGAAACAGATATAAATAAACACCTTATAGAGGATTTAAAGTAATGATTATAAAGATACTCACTGGACTCAAGAAAAGAGTGGAGGACATCAATGAGACACCTTTAGCAACGATATATTAAAAAAAGAACAAATCACAGAAGAACACAATAAACAAAATTAAAAATACACTTAATGAAATAAATGGCAGGCTAGAGGAAGCTGATGAATGAATTAATGACCTGGAAGATAGAGTAGTGGAAAGTAATGAAGCTGAGCAGGGGAGGGAGAAAAAAATTATGCAAACTGAGAATAGACCTTGGGGATTCTGTGACTCCATCAAGCATAATGACATTTGCATTATAGGGATCTCAGAAGAAGAAGAGAAAAGGGGGAAGTTTATTTATTTAAAGTAGTAATAGCTGAAAACTTCTCTAATCTGGGGAAGGAAACATATCCAGACACAGGAGGTGTGGGGATCTGCCAACTGAAGGTGGTCCACACCAAGACACATAGTAATTAAAATGGCAAAAAGTAGTGGTAAAAAAAAATTTTAAAGCAGCAAGAGAAAAGAAGACAGTCACATAGAAGGGGAAACCCCATAAGGCTGTCAGCAAATAATTTTTAGTAAAAACTTTCCAGGCCAGGAGGGAGTGGCATGATGTATTCAAAGTGTTGAGAGGGAAAAATCTGCAGCCAAGAATTCTCTATCCAGCAAGACTATCATTCATAATAGAAGGAGAGATAAAAACTTCCTCAGACAAACAAAAACTAAAGAAATTCATGACCGTTAAAACCAGCCCTACAGGGGCACCTGGGTGGCTCAGTGGGTTAAGCCTCTGCCTTCAGCTCAGGTCATGATCTCAGGGTCCTGGGATCAAGCCCCACATCGGGCTCTCTGCTCAGCAGGGAGTCTGCTTCCTCACCCTCTCTCTCTGCCTGCCTCTCTGCCTACTTGTAATCTGTCTGTCAAATAAATAAAAACAAAACAAAACAAAACAAAAAAACCCCAGCCCTACAAGAAATATTAAAGAGGACACTTTGAGTGGAAAGGAAAGACTGTAAATGAGAGTATGAAAGTTAGGAATGATAAAAACAGTATAAGTGAGTATATCTGTGAGTACAGTAAAGGTACTCACAAAATAAAAGGATGTAAATATGACACTATATACCTAAAACTTGGGGGAGGGAGGAGTAAAGAACTGGTTCAAACTTAGGCAGCCTTCAACTTAACATAGACTGCTATATGCAGAAGATTTATAACCTAATGGTAATCACAAAGCAAAATCCAGTAATAGATATGCAAAGAATAAGGAGAAAGGAATCTAAGTATATCACTAAAGAAAGCCAGTAAATCATGAAGGAGAGCAAGAGAAGAAAGGATCAGAGAAAATCTATAGAAACATGCACAAAGCAAGTAACAAAATGACAATAAGTACACAGCTCAGTATTTACTCGGAGTGTAAATGGCCTAAATGATCCAATCAAAAGACATAGGGTGTCAAAATGAATAAAAAAAACAAGAGCCATCTATATGCTGCCTGCAAGAGGCTCATTTCAGACCTAAAGACACCTGCAGATTGGAAGTGAGGGGGTGGAGAAACATCATGCAAACAGACGTCAAAAGAAAATTAGGGTAGCAATACTTAAACCAGTCAAAATAGATTTTAAAACAAAGACTATAAGAAGAGACAAATAAGGGCATTATGTAATAATAAAAGGGACAATCTAACAAGAAGATTGTTTTAAATATTGTAATTGTAAATATTTAGGCAACCAACAACAGAATGTAAATACATAAAGAGTATCAAAGATGAACTAACCCATAATAATACATTAATAATATGTATTTAATAATACGGGACTTTAACATTCCACTTATATCAATTGACAGATCATTCGAACAGAAAAACCAATAAGGAAACTGTGGCTTTGAATGATACATGCAGAATAGATGGATTTAATAGATATATTAAGAACATTCCATCCTAAAACATCAGAATACACATTCTTTTCACTTGCACATGGAACATTCTCTAGAACAGATTACATATTGGGTCACAAAGTGGCCTCAACAAATACAAAAAAATCAAAGTTATAACATTCATGGTCACCTTCGCAACGTGGGGATCCTGGTGATCAGAGCCAAAATGATGGGGAGACTACTGACTGATGATCAGTAGATGTCTTTATTTCTTACAATCACTTCTTTTATACCTTCCATAAGATCAAATTACAAACAGGATATAGATTTATGTGCAGGGCGTGGGCTACATGTGAGATGTGCTTTAGTGCAGGCAATCAAGTGAGACAAGTGAACAACAATGATTATCTCTTAGCTTTAAACGACAAGAGCAAGTTAAGGATTCTCCACACTTATCAGATCTATCTAAAGGAGGCCATGAAAACACTCCAGGGATCCTCCCATGTTTATTCCGGGTGTCGGCCCAGGGAGACTCTTGCCTTCCATCTCCTGGAGTTTTCTCACAGGATTTGACATGACCCCAGTCACATTGGCGAGGATCTGGGTTGTGTTCCAACAATGTAACCTTTTCTTTTTTTTTAAAAATATTTTATTTATTTATTTGAGAGAGAGACAGTGAGAGAGAGTATGAGCGAGGAGAAGGTCAGAGGGAGAAGCAGACTCCCCGTGGAGCTGGGAGCCCGATGTGGGACTCAATCCCGGGACTCCAGGATCATGACCTGAGCTGAAGGCAGTTGCTTAACCAACTGAGCCACCCAGGCGCCCGTCAATGTATCCTTTTCTGACAACCATGCCATGAAACTAGAAATCAATCACAAGAAAAAATCTGGAAAGACCACAAATACGTAGGGGTTAAATAACATGCCAGTAGACAATAAATAGGTCAACCAAGAAATTAAAGAAGAAATAAAAAATTACATGGAAACAAATAAAAATGGAACACAATGGTCCAAAATCTTTGGGGTGCAGCAACGCTCATTTGAAGAGAGAAGTTTTTAGCAGTATAGGCCTATCTCAAGAAGCAAGAAAAAAAAATCTCAAGTAAACAACCTAACCTTACACCTAAGGGAGCTAAAAAAGAACAACAGTAAAACCTAAAACCAACAAAAGGATGGAAATAATAAAGATTAGAGCATAAATAAATGATATAGAATCTAAAAATCAATAGAACAGATTAATGAAACCAAGAGCCGGTTCTTTAAAAAGACCAACAAAGTTGACAAACCTCTAGCCAGACTCATCAGAAAACAGCCAGAGAGGACTTAAATAAAGAAAATCTTTAATGAAAGAAGGGAAATAACAACCAAGACCACACAAATACAAACAATTGTAACAGAATATTGTGAAAAATTAGATCCCAACAAACTGGAGAAACCGGAAGAAATGGATAAATTTCTAGAAATGTATAACTTGCCAAAACTGAAGCAGTAAGAAATAGACAATTTGAACAGACCAATTACCAGCAAAGAATTTGAATCAGTTATCAGAAAACTCCTAACAAACAAAAGTCCAGGAACAGATGGCTTCACAGGAAAATGCTACTGAATATTTAAAGAAGAATTAATACCTATTCTTCTCAAGCTATTCCAAAAAACAGAAGGTGGAGGAAAACTTCCAAGTTCATTCTATGAGGCCAGCATTACTCTGATACCAAAATCAGATACTGGCACTACAAAAAAAAAAAAAAAAAGAACTACAGGCCAATATCTCTAATCAATGTAGATGCAAAAATTCTCAACAAAATACTAGCAAACCAAATCTAACAATACCTTAAAAAATCATTCACCACAATTAGTGTGCTTTTATTTCTGGGTTGCAAGGGTGGTTCAATATTTGCAAATCAGTCGGTGTGACACATCACATAAAAGAAAGGATAACAACCATATGGTCATTTCAATAAATGCAAAAAAACATTTGAAAAAGTACAACATCCATTCATGATAAAAAAAAAGTCCTTCAACAGAGTATGTTTAGAGGAAACATACTTCAACATAATAAAAGCCTTATATGAAAAATGCACAGCAAACATCCTCAATAGGGGAAAAATGAGAGAATTCCCCTTAAGTCAAGAACAAGACATGAATGTTGACTCTCACCACTTCTATTCAGTATAGCATTGAATGTCTGAGCCACAGCAATCAGACAACAAAAAGAAATAAAAAGCATCCAAATCAGTAAAGAAGTAAAATTTCCACTATTTGCAGATGACATGATATTATATATAGAAAACCATAAAGACTTCTCCAAAAAACTGCTAGAACTGATAAATGAATTTGGTAAAGTTAAAGGATATAAAATCAGCATATAGAAATCTGTTGTATTTCTATACTAATAATGAAGCAGCAGAAAAAGAAATTAAGAAAACAGTCCCATTTACAATTGTATCAAAAATAACAAAATATCTAGGAATAAACTTAGCCAAAAAAAGTGAAAGATCTGTACTCTGAAAACTATAAAACATTGATGAAAGAAATTGAAGATGACACAAAGAAATGGAAAGATATTCTACACTCACAGATTGGAAGAACAAATATTGTTAAAATATCGATACTACCCCAAACAATCTACAGATTTAATTCAATCCCTATAAAAACACCAATAGCAGTTTTCACAGAACTAGAACAAACAATCCTAAAATTTATGTGGAACCACAATAGAACCTGAATAGCCAAAGCAATCTTGAAAAAGAAAAACAAAACTAGAGGTATCACAATTGCAGACTTCAAGTTATATTACAAAGCTTTAGTAATCAAAGCAGAAAACAGAACAGAGTAGAAAACCCAGAAATAAACCCATGATTATGTGGTCAATTAACCTTTGACAAAGCAGGAAAGAATATATAATAAAAAAAAAAGACAGTGTCTTCAACATATGGTATTTGGGAAAACTGGACAGCTACATGCAAAAAAAAGAAAGTGGACCACTTTCTTATACCATCCACAAAAGTAAACTTAAAATGGATCATGTACCTAAATATGAGCCCTAAAACTGTAAAAATCCTAGAGGAGAACACAGGCAGCAATTTCTCTGATACTGGCTGTAGTAACATTTTTCTAGATATGTCTCCTGAGGCAAGGGAAATAAAAGCAAAAATAAACTATTGGGACTATGTAAAAATAAAAAGCTATTGCACAGCAAGGAAGCAGTGAAGAAAACTAAAAGACACCTACTGAATGGGAGAAGATATACAGAAATGACTTATCCACAAAAGGATTAGTATCCAAAATATATAAAGAATTGATAGAACCCAAAACCCAAGGACAAATAATCCATTGGGCAGAAGTGGGGCACCTGGGTGGCTCAGTGGGTTAAAGCCTCTGCCTTCGGCTCGGGTCATGATCCCAGAGTCCTGGGATCGAGCCCCACATAGGGCTCTCTGCTCCTTGGAGAGCCTGCTTCCTCCTCTCTCTCTGCCTCCTTTTGAAAAAAAAGAAAAAAAAATGGGCAGAAGTAATGAAAAGACATTTGTTCAAAGAAGACATCCAGATGGCCAACAGACACATTCAAAGATGCTCAACATCACTCATCATCAGGGAAATGCAAATCAATACTATAATGAGATATCACCTCACACTTATCAGAATGGCTGAAATCAAAAGCAAAAGAAACAACAGTGTTGGCAAGGGTGTGAGAAAGGGGAACCCTCATGCGCTGTAGGTGGGAATGCAAACTGGGACACCTGCTATGGAAACCAGTATGGGGTTTCCTCAAAAAGCTAACAATACAACTACCCCTATGACCCAGTAATTGCACTACCTGGTATTTATCCTCCAAATATAAAAACACTAATTCAAAGGGATTGATGCACCCCTTTGTTTATTGCAGCATTCTTTACAAAAGCCAAATTATGGAAGCAGTCTAAGTATTGGTAGATGAATACAATGAACTATTGTTCAGCCATAAAAAAGGAATGAAATCTTGCCATTTGCAATGACATGGTTGGACGTAGAGAGTATTGTGCTAAGCAAAATAAGTCAGAGAAAAGCAGATACTATATGATTTCACTCATATGTGGAATTTAAGGAACAAAAATGAATGAGCAGAGGGAAATAAAGAGAGAGAGATCAAACAAGAATCACTCAACTACATAGAACAAACTAGTGGTCACCAGAGAGGAGTTGGGTTGGGGGTGGGTGAAATAGGTGAAGGGGATTAAGAGCGCACTTATCTTGAAGAGCCGCTGAGTAGTGTATATTATTGTTGAATCACTATATTTACACCTGAAACTAATATAACACTGTATGTTAAAAATAGTGGAATTAAAAGACTTGATTAAAAATGTTAAAAAAAAAGAATTCAGTGAACTGATGGATATGAAAGCATTCTTGCTTCATTTTTCCCTTTGCCTCATCATCCACCACTTACATATTTTCTCTTAAAGCTCTTTGCTTTACTCACAACACACCTTATGATTTAGCTATCTGAAAAGGTTAAGCAAAGTGTGGCAGGTGATTTCAAAATGGATCTGTATTTCCAGAACTGTAGCTGTAATTCTTTAAATGCCATGGCTAAAACAGCATGATGATTGTTTTGTCTGAAGGTGACCTTTATCACACTGAAGATATAGGCAATAGATTTTTCTCTGTCTTGTGTACAAGGTTTGTGATAGCACAGCATTCAGTTCTTTGATGTGCCTAAATCATATTAGTAATAGGTTAAAGGTAGAGGAACAATAGTTTTCAATCAGAAAATTAGGTTACAGGATCTGATGAGTATCAGCATATTTATCAGGATAGTAGGATAAAATATTTGAAATTATGACTATTCTGGAAAATCTAGGTATGAACAGATGAGTAATTGTCTAGATGATCTCAATGTACATCATTATTTCCATTCCATAAGTTGTTTATTTCATGAAGAAGCTCCTTGAAGTTAGTTAAGTTTATCTTTAGATATGGATACAAATAATATAGATATAAACATACTTTAACTTAAATGATAGGGCATATGAAGAGTACTTGGTCCTGTATTTTTATTTTTTAATTAATTTATTTTTATCAAATTAATATATATACTTGATATTAAAATGCCAAGCTTACCCTAAAAAACAGGGGTCTGCCACCCTGACTCCCTTCAACCCTTAGTATCTTTCTGCAAAAGCAGGAACTTTTAATTCTCTTGCTATTTCATCCAGCATTTACATCCGTATTTTCAAACAACATATAAGTCTTATTTCTTTATTATCGATTTTGGACTTCACTTCCTAAGATAGGAGTTGATAATATGCCTCTCTCAGACCCCCTCTCTATTAGAGTTTTTACTTACACCAATAGTTGATGCTTGCATTATCATTATTATGTGAATATTGCTGACGGTTTTCTTTCTGGCACAACATTTTGTTTCTTCCTGGAATTAACAGCAGTCTCCTTTTTTATCCTCCAAATATTCAAATGTATCAACTAACCCATAATTCCTCTTTTTCCCCCTGGAAACATCTTTCTATACCTCTTGGCCCCACTCCTGCCTGATGGACTGTTCTCTAGATTTGCTCCATGACTGTCCTCCTGGGACTTCCAACTGTCCAGCCCCAATGATTGAAAGCCTATCTTTTAATCCCAAGTCTTCCTCTCTTGGTTTTCTACCTTATTTTGCTGTAACGTGTTCTATTATGGTTTCCTAAGGAAAAGAGCATAGATGATAAAATTTTCTGCAGTTCTTACAAATTTTGAAATATCTTTATTTTGAACTGAAGACTTGGTTGACAGTTTGACTGGGTTCATAATTCTAGGTTGAAAGTAATTTTCTGCCAAAATTTTAACATTATTACTTCATTGCTTTCACATTCCCATTGCATCGAGAAGTCCTGTGCCATTTGATCCTTTGTATATTATCTGTCTTCTCCTACTTGAACATATATAGCCAAGTAAGATTTTATATGTGTTATATGTATATGTACATGTACATCTAAATAAACTTTTCATTTTGAAATAATGTAGAAATTATAAAATTTATGAAAATAGTACAAATAATTCTTGTATATCCTTCACCCAGCTTCCCTGATTTCTTAAATTCTTTTCTTCATAATTTACTCCTTTTGTTTTCTCTCTTCTCTCTAGAATACCTATTAGTGGGATATTCTTTGTCCTGGGTCAGTGCTCAAATTTTTGTAAATTTTCTGTCCCATTTTCCTGTTTCAGTCTTTTCGATTTACTTTCTGGTAGATTTTCCTTATTCTATCTTCTTTTTAAAAAAAATCTTAGGTGATTAAAATTTTAATTTCCAAGAAAATTTTTCAATTCTCTGATGGTTTTTCTTCAGCATTATGTTCTTATTGTTATTCATTGAACGTACTATCTTAATACCTTCTCTTATTCTCTGATTTTTTTTTTTTATCTCCTGTTCATATGTTATCAGCTATTTCTAAAAAGGTGTCTCCACTTATTTGGCTTGGTCTTTGTCTTTCAAGTCAGAGGCTGTACTGATAGGATTCTGGTAGATAACAGCTGGCACACACAAGCAAGATCTGTTTGCAGGATTAAGGGTTAACAAAAAGGAATGGTAAAAAGCAGAGGTTAGCAGCCACACAGAGCTGTTACTTCCCCGAAGCCTAAAGGACAGGAGAAGGAGAAATTATTGGAACTAATGATAGTTGCTGCTGGAGAAGGATGTTGCCTGAAAATAGCTACTTAAAAAAAAAAGTCACTATTATATTGCTTAATAAATAACATATCGTTTGATAAGGAAATGTTGTTACTGCTAACCTGTGGCCCAGGAGGGAGAGAGATTTCACTGTTCCTTCACCAGCAGTCTGTGGCTGGTGCCGGACATTTACCAACCCACATGAGAGACAGGACTTGGCCTGGGTCTCTGGAGCTTGGCCTCCTAAGTCACACTTCAGGGTAGAGAGGAAGAGGGATGGTTCTGGAAAGGCAAATGGATAATATCTAGCACTGAGCCTTCTGAGAATATTAGTGTTCCTTTGCTATGCTTTCATTTATGAATGATGCAATTAAGAGCTAATTGGAAAGTCTAGGATTTTTTGAGGCCAAACTTTGGTCTTCCATAGGATGAATGGAAGGAGAAGGAATAAAGGGCATTGGCTCAGGTGTGCTGGGTGAGGGTGTGATCTAAGAGGTTAAGATTTGCATGCCAGCTTTTAATAGAGTCTTAATTTTTATTCCTACAACTCAATTCTGTTTTCCAAGGTGTCTGTCTCCAATGGCTGAAATTCTCTGGATTTCTGTTAGATGTGTAACTTTCTGTCCTCTTCCTCCCTGCAAAGTCATTTACAAGTTCTCCGTCTATTTTCCATCTTTCGAAATGTTGTTGAAATCTCATTTCTACTAGTCTTCTTTCCTGATCTCTTTGTACTTCTGCATTTGTATTTTTTTTTTTTTTGTCTTTCATTCTTATATTAGTTAACCCAGGAATCAAAGAAGCTATCTGCTCTGTTTAACTGAAAATTCTTTGGTATTTTTATAAATTGACTCATGGGAAATGTAAATTTCACCAGTGGACTCAGAGAGAATTGAATAAATTAAGCACTGGTTAATAACAATTTTATCTACTAAATATGTCTGTAAGTCTAAAAATTCATGAATCTGAACACGGTGCGGTACAATGAAAAATTCTGTTTTGTATTTGCCTTCAGGGGGCTGAGTATTGTACAGCATTTTCGTCCCTTTTCTGTCCTTTATAAACAGTTCCCAACAATGTGTGGTTACTGTTTCTAGCATGGAGTCATGCACCTGCAGGGATGTATGTATACTCATCACTTCTTGTTCTATTTTCTGGCAGACGTGTTCATACACTGAAATTGCAAAGCAGAGGGAGAGAGAAGGAAAGAAACTGAATCATCCACCCTTACATGACTGAGAGTGGGGTGCACCAGACGTCCCCAAGAGAAATCTGCCCAGGGTCCATTTTAATCAAACATATTTATAACTCAGTCCTTTCCATTTGTAATTTAACAATTGAATTAGTTCCATTGAACTGGCAGCAGATGGTGTGTGATTATTACCTTCCTAATAATAATAATAACCATAATAATAAAAGCCTGTCAATACATGTTAAATATGGATTAAGCCAAGGGTTACTGCAACTACTTGCATTTTCACTAATATAGTTCGTTAAGTTGAATTTGGCAATTAAAATGTGTAGAAATCTGATGAACTACATATGTATTATGCATCTTGGCACCTCAGCTTCAAAATGAAGTAGTTTGGTAGTGAATTCTTCTGGAAATAGAACTCATTTTGCTATTCAAGTTAGAAAGTAAAACGGTCTCTGTGTAAACAGAGGCAGACATTTGCATATTTCAAAACTGATTCTGTTTGCAAAATGCTGTCCTCAAGCACAGAGACCCGGGAGACTGCAGCCTGCACATCGGCACGGCGTTCTCGGTTTAAAGGAAGGCAGCTTGGAGGTACGGCAAACACGGGCTCCCTTACAATCCAAGCAGCGGATTGAATTCAAATGATATTTTCATTCTTCAGACCCTGTTGCCACTTTTTTTTTTTTCTTGGAAGGTAAAGTATTATCCAGCAAATCTATACATAGACCTGTTCAGAAGAGTCAAGGTCCCCTTTTAATCGATTCTTTGGGTCCACACTGGATAATCATACTACCATTTCGAAGTTTTCCAGCTGGAACAGATGTTTGAGCGAGGGGAATCCACCGAGTTGTGTATTGAGGGAAAAACAGCATGGGTCTTACTGGTTCAGACTTGAGGTTTGTTTGCTTGTTTGTTTTTCAGCAAGCATTCACTGTCTTCAAGGGCTGTGGGGGCTGGTACTGTTCTGAGGGTTTTGCTTCTCCTGTGGGCCATCGCTCATCTTTGTGATATTGTTCTGGGAAATCTCTGTTTCAGGCCCAGGCCCGGGAGGGGTCCCTGCTGAAGCTCCATTTTCTCCCTCCTGGGCTCAATTGATCTTTCTACTCAGTGGACCCATCACTTCCCTTTCAGGCTCTGAGAGCTCATCACTCATTTCTCTCCTGACTGACCTAGATGCCTCTTTCTTCAATTTAAAAAAATGCTTTTTGCCAGTGATTTTTTTTTTTCAAAGAAAGTTTTTAGATGTGTGTGTGTGTGTGTGTGTGTGTGTGTGTGTGTGTGTGTGTGCATGTCATGTAGTTCTGAAACAAACTAGGAATAGCTACAGAAAAAGATATGAAAGGCCTGAATGCAGTCGCATTTTGGCATTTGAAGAAACTTGCCCATAAAGCACTCCAGAATTCCTACGGTCTATTAGGGCTTGAGTTCCTCTACTAAAGCTGGTCTGACGCAAATTCGGGAACTTAAGAGTTGAATTGCATTTAATTTTTGCAGAAAAGAAGCAGTTTTGTATGGTGTAACATAATATTTAATGATTTTATAAAATTAGCATGAATAGGACTCGGTAATTTATTTTAGTAGGTGCTGAAAGAGGAAGGAGTTAAGTGACTCTGATAAATATTGATCATTGGTGTTTATCTTGAATTGAAATTCCTGGTCATTAACATCAATGTAGATAAAAGTCACTGCTTCAGGGCCCTTGGGTGGCTCAGTGGGTTGGGCCTCTGCCTTTGGCTCTGGTTGTGATCTTGGCGTCCTGGGACGGGTCCGCATCAGGCTCCTTGCTTGGCGGGGAACCTGCTTCCTCCTCTCTCTCTGCCTGTCTCTCTGCCTACTTGTGATCTCTGTTAAGTGGGTAAATAAAATCTTTAAACAAAAAAAGTTACTGCTTCAGGCACAATTCTATGCTATCTGGTGTCTATCATCTGTACATATGTGATAAATATAGATGCTCTTCTAATCCTCTATTCTTTGAGGAAAGTAGTATTAGCATTCTTGTTTGGGAGAGCAGGAAAGGGAAGGCAGAGAGTTACTAACTTGCCCAAATCACATAGGGAAAAGCTGATGGAGGTGGGGTTCTCAATCAGGTTCTCTGGCTCTGTAGGGGCCATGTCACTCTGCCCAGGGGACTCTGAAGGCTGCTGTGCTGTTGTAAGTTGTCCTCAGTGCATTTACTCTCCCCTCCTCTCCTGTAGGACTACTATATGCCTCTCAATTTTCCTTGAGCCTTTAGTACCTCCTCTCATTTGTTCATTCTCAGTCCATGATTTTGCTTTCTACGTCTCCAAGAAAATCAAAATCATCCAAAGAGAACTCTAGCACTATTAACTGCCTGCCTACCTCAGTCTGCAGCTCTCTATAATCTGACCCATCTCCAGGAAATCTGGACCAATTGCCTCCTACACTCCTGCTCCACCACAGGGGAGTCTACCTCCTTTTATCCACTCCACAGAATCCTGAGCAATTTTCTCCTCTTTTGCATTAGTAATTCTGTCCTTTCTTCTGTGTTATCCTCGTAAACATATGAACATGCAATTTCTTTGTTCTTAAAAAAAAAAAAAAGGTCCCTGGATGGCACAGTCGGGTAAGCATCTGACTCTTGGTTTCAGCTCAGGTTGTGATCTTGTCGTGAGATTGAGCCTGGCCTCTGGCTCCATACTCAGTGTAGAGTCTGCTTAGTTCTCCCTCTCTCTCTGCTTCTCTGCTTCTAAAGTAAATAAATAAATCTTAAAAAAAGAAAAAAAAAGAAAAACAAGGAAGCTCCTTTCACCTCACATCTTTTCAGGGACTCTCCTACTTTTTTCTCCTACTATGATAAAACTCTTGGAAAAGTTACCTATAATCATTTTCCCCCATTCCTCTCCTTGCATCCAGTCTTGAACCCCTGGTGGGCTCTTGCCTGCTGCTCTTGACAAAGTCAATAACCTTCACATTGTTGCTGTAAGCCATCATTCCTTTGCTCAGTTGCTCCCCCGGCTGCATTTGACATAGCTTATGACTGTCTCCTCTTGAATCCCTTTCTTAATTTAGTTCCAGGAATGTACACTGTCTTGGCTTTTATCCTGCTTCCCCAATAGTTGCCTCTCTGCCATATCTGTTCCTTAACTTTCTGACTTTGAAACACTGAGGTGGTCCTAGATTCAAAGTATCTCTCTCTCCCTATTGTCTTGATGCTCTCCATCCTGTCTCATGGCTTTCAATACTGTTTGTATCAGCTTTTCTTGGGTACCATTTCACATCCTCTTAAATGATCCCTTTTGTTCTAGCTCTGCATTATCTTCATCCTTCAGCCCCAAACCCCTTGGTTATTTCCTCCTGTTTGCCATAGACTGAGTCTGTCTTCTCGAGATTCTTACGTTGAAACGGAATCCCCAAGATGATGATCTTTGGAAGCACGGCCTTTGAGAGGCGAAAAGGTCATGAAGAATGAAATTAGTGCCCTTGAGAAAAGAGACAGATGGTTCCTTCATCTCTTTTCAACTGTGAGGACACAGAGAAGATGGCTATCCATGACCCAGGAAAACGAGTCCTCACCAGACACCCTGTGCACCTTTATCTTGGACTTGATAGCCTCCAGAACTGTCAGAATAAATTTCCGGGGTTTAAAAGCCCCCCAGTCTATGATATTCTGTTACAGGAGCCTGAATAGACTAGCACACAGCGAGAGGCTTCTCTGTTAACGCCACCTGGAGCCCTGTCTGCTCACACTCCCCATACAGACTTCTGCAGCCCAGGAGGGGATAACGTCACCTGGCACTGAGATTCAGTGGATGAATTATTTCCTATTTCCCACTTACTGGCTCTCTTATCACAGTCAATTTTGCAATCCCATCCCCTGGTGCTTTTCATTTCTTTACTTCTTCACAGTTTTTCCAGGAGTGAGAACAAGCAAAGAACACCATTCACATTTTCCTGTAAAAGACTCCAAACATAGCCTTGACAAAAATGTTACATATCTTTTCATTAGATTCCAGAATTGTTCACAACCATCATATTCTACAATTTTATTTGGGGTCGGATGCTCTGTGTCTGTTTACCACGTGATGTTATACTCACTCTACACCTTTGGGTGATTGTATAAGTAAATTTGCAAAGTTTCTACAACATACCCACACAGCAAATGATATTTTCTCCCCTTCCCTCATTTTAATTTCTAGTTTGTAGTTAAAATGTTATAGTTACTTAGCTTTCAATATAGGTGCTGTCTCAACTGCTTATTTGTGATTTGATCTTCCCTTTGCCTTAGTGAGTCTTTCTGCTTTTTCTCCCAGTCAAGCTTGCTTTTGTTAATCATTTGCTTTAGACATATATTTCAGTGTCTTGCTGCAGGGGTCTTTGACCCATGCTTTCCTACCCCAGGTCCATACTATGCACATCTTATATTCTCGGACATTGGTGTTTATTCAATTGTAATTCTAAGAACTCAATGCATCTGGGCCTTTAAGAGGTCGAAGCAAAAGTAATAGAAAATAGAATGGTGAATAGAGTGAGAAATACCAGATGTGTCTTTGTTTACCATTAAAGAGTAAAAAAAAAAAAAAGCATTCTTTTTATTCACTTGAACATCTTCTTGTTCTCTTTCAAGCTTTTCAAGTTCCATTCTATGAAGTTTGTAATAATAAGCAGCCTGTCCTATGGCTCCCTTCCTCTCTCTTCTACCTCTGCACTCTTGCTAAGGAACAAAGGATAAAGGGCAAGTACAAAAGTAAATGTCAAGAAAGTGAGCATTACCCAGATTTAATCACAACATTTGGCATATTCCATTTGTGATTTATTTGTCTAGCTTCTATCTTTAAGCTTGGAGTGCCATATGTCATGTGGAGGGATTAGAGTTTTAGTCATTTGTTAGATAACAAAAGTAGCATCATCCAAGTTCCACTTTTTTTTTTCTAAACACAAACACACATGGACATGCAATTAATTTGTTTTCTTTATTTATAATCTCCTATTTCCTGAACTGATCACCATATCATCACAGTGTCTACTATGATTGTAGGGTTGCCAAGTTGTTCATACCTTACTACTTTAATCTTCCTTATGTATCCACTTCTAATTCTCTCTCTCTGGGATCATTACTATTTGGTGCCATTCTTCTCTAGCTGCCTTCATGAAAAGCTGCCTCCCCAAACATTACAACAAAGCCTTTTGATAAGAGAAAGCTGAATGTATTGCCTACCATGGCAAGAAGGAGCCCCACCTCACAAAGCTTGGCACTGTCTTGGAGAATTGGAAATTTGACTTAAGGCAGGCCTGTTAAGGCAAGGACCTGATTAGAATTGGGTAAGAGTCATGCTACAACAGTTCAGAATTGCTGGAAACAGCAAGGTGAGGGTTTTGAGGCAGTGATTCAAGGAATCTTTGGGTGCAAACCTAAGGGCAGTTCTGGAAGATCCTGGAACCGATGCTAATGAAGACAGTCAAAGGCAGCAGAGCCATTTTCATGAAGACAGTAGGATGTAGTTTGGATTTCAACATCCATGCTAAGTGTTGGGTTTGAGAGTTTTGTTTCTCACTTTCTATTTCTTATGTATATCAAAGGCAGCAGAGCCATTTTCATGAAGACAGTAGGATGTAGTTTGGATTTCAACATCCACGCTAAGTGTTGGGTTTGACAGTTTTGTTTCTCACTTTCTATCTCTTTTTTCTTTTCTCACTTTCTATTTCTTATGTATATCCTTGAAGGACTAAAGTGCCTAAAAATCAATGTGCCTTTTCTCACATCCTCACCCATGAAAAGAGAGGTGATTACTTTTGCTCCAATGATGGAAATTTTCTAGGATGGAGTTTGAAAATACTGGTCCATTTGGTTGAGTTTTTATGTGTTCAAGTTATTTCTAGTATATGGAACAAGCTTTCCCTCCAGCCTGTGGCCATTTCATTTCACCATTTGTGGCTAAGCTAGCACACTCAGTCCCCTTCGAAGGGTGTCCCTCTTTTTTTTTTTTTTTTTTTAATAAAAGCTTTGGGGAAGTAACACACCACTGGAGTGAACAGTCCACTTCTTTTGCTATGGGTGTTAAGAAAAAACATTTTACATCCATCAGGATAAGAGCTACTTCCTCGTGACTAGTAACATAATGGTCCCATTTCTACCCTTGGAGTCAGAGAACAAGACTTAACTCTCCCTTATTAATGGTCTTCAAATAGTGAAGACAGTTGTGTGATTTTTCTTAATTTTTTAAAAGATTTTATTTATTTTGATTTTTCTTAATTTATGTCTTCTGCTATAAACTTCTTAGAACAAATCTTTGAATTGTTTTTCCATCCTGGCCATTCTTTTGTCCTCCCTTTGAAATGCTTCAGATTATCAGTTTTTTTCCTCCAAGCAGGACACAACTGAATATAATTCTCAGAGTTTTGTTCAGTAGTCTAGATATGGAGCAGAACTATAACTTCTTTGGTTCTAGATACTGTTTCTGAAACAAAAGATTGACATCTTTCTCTGGAGGTCATACCACACTATGAATTGCTTAAAAGTTGATATAAAAAATGACCCAGCAATTTTGCCCCAGCCTTGCCATCGGGGCACATCTGATCCATGTCTTTGCAGGGTGAGATTGTGTAGTGGCGAGCCACCTAGTCTTAGGAACAGCACTATCAAGACTTTAACCCCAGCTCCATGACATCCTAGTGCAAACTTGGACAAGTAATTAGCTCTCTTTTAGTTCTGAAATTGACAATAAGATTAGAAAAGTATATATTTTATTGGGTGTTGTAGGGATTCATGTGAGTAAATGCATGCCAAGTCCTGAGAGCAGTTGCTGCCATAGAAAGGCAGCATGATAAGCATTAACTTTGACTATGTTTTAGGGGGCTCTCTTCTTCAAATTGAAAATAGCCTCTTACTATAAAAATGACACATGTACATTACTTTAAAAATCAATCTGTGAATGAAAAGGATAAAGAAATAGTACAGTCTCAGAACTCAGAAATCACCACTGTCACTCATTTTCTTCTAGATATTTCTGTGTGTATACACATACAGCTGCAGAATTTTATAAAATGAAATACTACACATACTGTCTTGTGTCCTGCTTATTATAGGAACATCTTTTTTGTGTCAATTTTTATCAGGCGTCCACGAACATTTTTTACAAGGGGCCAGATAACAAATACTTTATTTATGATATATATGCGGTCTCTGGTGAATGGTATTCCTCATTTTGTTTTGTTGTTATTTTTTAGTTCACAGAGCCTTCAATACGTAAAAACCACCTTTAAAAAAAAAGATTTTATTTATTTACTTATTTATTTATTTGACAGAAAGAGAGAGAGACAGATTGAGAGAAGGAACATAAGCAGGGGGAATGGGAGAGGGAGAAGCAGGCTTCCTGCTGAGCCAGGGAGCCTGATGTGGGTCTGGATCCCAAGCCCCTGGGATCTTGACCTGAGCCAAAGCCAGAAGCCCAACAACTGAGCTTTACCCAGTGCCCCTAAAAACCACTTTTTTGTTCTCAGACTGAATAAAAACAGGCTACAGGCCAAATTTGGCCTGCAGAGCATAATTTGCCAACCCCAATTTAGGTAATGATTTCTCAATAACTAAAATGTAGATATGTGTCATATTTATTAAACTCTTCCACTATTTACATTTTCCCCTAGCTTAAGAAGTACAAAAAGATTTTGAACAATTTTGCTCTTTTGTTTTTGAGAAAATTGTAGCAGTGGCATTGCTTGGTTAACATCTTTTTGAGCATGTATTAAAAAAGTTATCTTCTGAGGTAAGAAGAAGACATTAAATTAGGAGCCTGATTCTGTCATCTAAATTATTAGTTATTCTCCACAGCTTCTGGTTATTGGACAATGTCTTCAGAAGTCCCTCATCTGAGCCAGTGGTCGGGTCAAAGCAGAGGACAGCAGCATGCAATTACCTATCTACTTTTACTTTGACATCAGATATTTTGGAATTGTTTGGGACCTTTTTTTAAATGAGAAGAGAATTCTGAACAACTGTAGTTAGCATCAGACACAGGTTTTTCTCAGTTAACGTCCAGTAAATATCAGAGGTCATCAAAAGACGTGATAAAATCAGGACTATTTTCTTCCTTAATGGTTCATACACTTTCTTTGAACTATTCTTTTTTTTTTTTTTTTAAGATTTTATTTATTTATTTGACAGACAGATCACAAGTAGGCAGAGAGGCAGGCAGTGACAGAGGGGGGAGGCAGGCTCCCTGCTGAGCAGAGAGCTCGATGTAGGGCTTGATCCCAGGACCCTGGGATCATGACCTGAGCCGAAGGCAGAGGCATTAACCCACTGAGCCACCCAGGCACCCCTCTTTGAACTATTCTTTTTTTTTTTTTCCATATATTTAAGCTTTTTTTTTTTTAATTTAAGCTTTATTTAAACATATAATGTAACCCCACCACCCTCTCCCAACCCTCTCCCCCCCCACCCCCCTCAGTTTGTTTTATGACATTAAGAGTCTCTTTTGGTTTGTCTCCCTCCCGATCCCATCTTGTTTCATTTTTTCTTTTCCTACCACCTTCACCCCCACGCCCGTTGCATCTCCACTTCCTCATATCAGGGAGATGATGTGATAGTTGTCTTTCTCCAGTTGACTTATTTCGCTAAGCACAATACGCTCTAGTTCCATCCATGTCGTCGCATGGAATACTATGCAGCCATCTTTGAACTATTCTAAAATATTTTCCCAGAGCAGCAGCAAAAGCTGGCCGCGGTTTGTTTTTCATTCATGAGTACATTCTCTATTCTGTCAGGCGTTGAGGACACACTGAGAAGGATCGCATCCTTGTCCCCGATTCTAGTAAAGAGCCGGCACATGGGTCATTACAATGCCGTCTGCTAATTAGCATGAGATTCATACAAGACAAGACTTGATTTGTGAGGCAGCCATATTTGAGCAGCTGCTGACATTAATTTTGCAAGAATGATTGACTGTAATGTTTTCCTTGAGTTGTCTCAGTACTCTAAGAGATCTGAACTGATTTAGAGGCATTAATTCTGTCACTGCCATCTATCAAATGGGTGCAGAGCTAACCTTATGGGTGAACAGAAGTCTTAGACTTACATGGATTTAATAGAAAATCAACAATAAAGACTGATGTACTTTAATTAAATATGTTCACAGCAGTTATGTTTCTGGATTCTAAGACCAGAGTATGGATTTTCTCCTTAAGGCTTAAACAAATAGGAAAGATAAAGAAAACTGAAATATTTTGATATTCAGAGAAGTATTCAAAAGTCATATTTAAAGAACACATTTTTTTTGAGAATTTTTAAAGAAAGATTTAATTTATTTATTTGTAGGATGCTTGGGTGGCTCAGTCATTTAAGCATCTGCCTTCTGCTCAGGTCATTTGATCCCAGGGTCCTGGGATCAAATCCTGTACTAGGTGCCTTGCTCAGCTGGGAACCTGCTTCTCCCACTGCCTGCTGATCCCCCTCTTTGTGCTCTTTCTCTGAGAAATAAATAAAGTATTTTAAAAAATTAAAAAATCAAGATTTTATTTATTTATTTGAGAGAGAGAGAGTATGAGATGAGGGTGGGGAGAGAGGCAGAGGGAGAAACAGGCTCCCTACTGAACAGGGAGCCCCACACGGGCTGGATCCTAGGACCCTAGGATCATGACCTGAGCCTAAGGCAGATGCTTAACTGACTGAGCCATCCAGGTGCCCCTCCAGAACATTTTGAAAGCATCATTATTTTAAGAGACTTAATGATTCTTTTCATTTGGTCTGGTGAATTCCTGGTTCCAATAGCTGCCTGCATTTTGTGTACAGAAGACCATTTATGTCAGTCGGTGGAGCTAAATCATTCCAAAGTTTTTAAAAGAATTGCTCTGGGCATGTTGTTACAACTGAACATATTAGCTTCCATATCAAGGAGACAGAGTGAGTCCTGCACTTCAGTAGATGGGGAATGTAGGAGCCTTGATGAGGATGAAATCAAACTTCCTTCCTGTGATCTATTTGAGTCTTTGAGACTGTATTTCATCTCTTGAAAATAAATTTGCTGCCATATCAGTGTTTCCCCTGAGCTAGAACCCAGATTCTCAGCACTAACTCAGACTTTGCTTGCCGCAGTGATAACCATTGCTTTAGATTAGATTTTATATGGTGCTTTTAACTGTGTCATCTAATGTAAAATTTGTAACATTCCATCTTTTTATTTTAAAATATATTTATTAGGGATGCCTGGGTGGCTCAGTTGGTTAAGTGGCTGCCTTTGGCTCAGGTCATGATCCCGGCGCCTGGGATCGGGTCCCGCATCGGGCTCCTTGCTCAGCGGGGAGCCTGCTTCTCCCTCTATCTCTCTGCCTGCCTCTCTGCCTACTTGTGCTCTCTGTCTGTCAAATAAATAAATTTAAAAAAAATTTATTAATATTTGGAAGTTTTGCAAATCACACGACTTAAGTAAAAATTATCCATAACCTACAGTTTGGGGAAACTTTTGAAAGGTAGTAATGAAGTTAGCATCTGCCCTAGCAATACGCACTGCGGAGATTACAGCCACGTAAGGTGTTGTTGAAATCGCTGATGAAATGTTCTTTTTATCTTCAACAGAGTTCAAACAAATTCTGAATGTAGGCTGAATCCATTAAAATACATTCTATTGCAATAAATTGGCATGCAGGTCTTGAGTATTTACTGTTATTTCCATGAATCTGGGATAGCTCAGTAATTAACTCTGTATGCCCAGTGCCAAGCTGGGTGCTTGAAATTATGGATATTCAGTAAATAGAAGAATGGAGCTGTGCTAGAGGCCTATGTGTATGATTTTTTTTAAAAGATTTTATTTATTTTTTTAGAGAGAGGGAGCGAGTGAGCTCAGGCAGACAGAGTGATAGGTAGAGACAGAGGGAGAAGTAGGCTCCCCGCCAAGCAAGGAGCCCGATGTGGGACTCAATCCCAGGACGCCGGGATCATGACCTGAGCCGAAGGCAGCGGCTTAACAAACTGAGCCACCCAGGCGTCCCTCCTATGTGTGTGATTTAATGACAAATAAAACAATTGAAAGAAAACTGGAGGGACGTTCTTCTAAGTTATATAAGATATCTTTGTAAAGATTTAGTACCCTTACATGATAAACTTACAAATAGACTTGCATTTTTGTAAACTAGCAAATGAACTTACATTTTATGTTAAATGGGGTTCTTTTTCCAAAACAGAGTTTCAGGATTGCCATGTTCAAGGATTTCATATCTCCATAAGCGTTCTTGGTATATGTTCCTAGGTATATACCTGGGAATATAACATAAGAGAGTGTTCTTTCCCTCTATGTCATTCACAGTTTGATTCAAAATTGGTTAAATGGGGTAGCCTCAAATAAAATAATACTGTAGATGGATAACTTACCAGTTTCCCCACCTTACCAAATCCTAGTCCTTATGCAGTTATGATGTTCGGCTTGTGGGAAATACAGAGAGGCTTCTATTCCAGCTTCCTTGCTGTTCCCCATGAGATCCTGAGTCTTACACTTGGACCTCAAGTACTGTACTCCATTTTCTCCTCTTCTAGGATCGATGAGCCAATGAGCACCTGCTGATTGCTCAACCCAAGCTGTGTACTGACTGCCCTGCTCACAATGAAACCAAGTATTACATGGGGGGAGTGCCTCTATTAGAAGATCCCCTATTCCTTCCATCTTGCATTTACTACTTAGGTTCTCTACCATCTAACTTTATCAGAGAGTCACTTTAACTTCCAAAAAAAACATTTTATTCAGCTATGAGATTAAATTTTCTATGAATTGCCAGCAACACCATGAGAGTGCTACTGGCACTCTCATTATATCCTAATTTAAAACTTATATAAACTACTTTTTAAATAGCCTCATATTGAAAACTTTGAGATAAATCTCTGGTTTGGTTATAATTTTTAGGGAATATATCTTTAAGCTTAACAATTATAAAATAAAGCTTTCTTAAGACTAGTTGAATAGAGAGACACTAGGAGAGATTTATTTGAAAAATATCCTCTTTCCTTAAATTTGAAATCAATATTAAGACAAAAATAACAAAATTTATATATTAGTCTAAACATTTTGGTTGGCTAGGAGAGAAACCCAACTAACTGAACAATTCTCTCAGCTTATGTAAATGAAGACTCTTGGATATAGATTCAGTTTTCAGCATGGCTGTGTTTAGGGACTTAACCAAAGACAGATTTATCCATCTCTTGGCTCAATTAATATGGTATTGGTCTCATTCTAAGAAAGGTTCTCCTCAAATGTTGCCAAAGCTAGCCACCAGGAAATCTGGGCAATGCTATCTTGGCTTGGCCACCTCAGCAGAAGGAGCACCTTTTCTTCTAATAGTTTCTGAAGTCTGGGACTTGCCCCTTCATGGCTTTGCTTGGGTCATATGTTTATCCTGGTACAAGTCACTGTGGCCAGGAGGGTAGGTGGGTCTGATTGACCAAAATGGAGTCCTCTTTCAATACTGCTAATTCCTAAGAAATTGCAAGACCTTAGAATTAGTTTGTGTGGTTTCTTTCTTTCTTTTTTTAAATTTTATTTATTTATTTGATGGACAGAGATCACAAGTAGGCAGAGAAGCAGGCAGAGAGAGAGGAGGAAGCAGGCTCCGGCCGAGAAGAGAGCCCAGGGCGGGACTCGATCTCAGGACCCTGGGACCACGACCTGAGCCAAAGGCAGAGGCTTTAACCCACTGAGCCACCCAGGCGCCCCAGTTTGTGCGGTTAAGTCTGCTATCACCAGGAGGGGAAAATACATGCTGGACAGGTAAACAAAAAATGTTCTAAAATATTTCATTTATTTATTTGAGAGAGACAGAGAGTGAGTGCAAGTGGGGGAAGGAGCAGAAGGAGACACACAAGCAGACTCCACTTTGAGCTCAGAGCTCAACATGGGGTTTGATCCCAGGACTTCGTGATCATGACCTGAGTCAAAATCAAGAATTGCCTTGGGCACCTAGGCGGCTCAGTTGGTTAAGCGGACTGCCTTTGGCTCAGGTCACGATCCTGGAGTCCCAGGATCAAGTCCCACATCGGGCTCCCTGCTCGGCAGGGAGTCTGCTTCTCCCAGTGACCTCTCTCTTCTCATGCTCTCTCTCTCTCACTCACTCTCTCTCTCTCTCTCTCTCTCAAATAAATAAATAAAATCCTTAAAAAAATAAAAAGAAGCTGCTGCCTATGTTCTCTAGGATTTTTGTGGTTTCCTGTCTCACATTGAGGTCTTTCATCCAATTTGAATTTGTTTAAGAAAATGGTCTAGTGTCATTCTCCTGCATGTTGCTGTCCAGTTTTTCCAACACCATTTGTTGAAGACACTGCCTTTTTTTCCCCCTCATTGGATATTCTTTCCTGTTTTGCTGAAGATTAGTTGCCCACCAGGTAAACAAAATTTTAAAAAACTCAGTAAGAATTTGAGGCAATTATTTTTATAATGTAGTGCTTATTCATTCATGTGTACATTTTGTGAACATTTATTGGGCACTAATATGTAATGAATGCTATATTTAGCAGTGAGAATAAACAGGTGAATGAATTTGTAGCCCTAAAGAGGTCACAATTTAGAGGAGAGGGTCAGACACTGAGACTTACCATCAAGATAGAGTCTAATACAGAAATGTAAGCTAGCTTACAAGCTAGCTTACAAGCTAGCTTACAAACAAGCAAACCAGGAGGTAGCAGAAGTCAGGAATGGTTTTCAGAGGATGTTAGGATTAAGTTGAGTCTTGAGGGATGAATAGGAGTTACATAGATGACTTAAAAGGACCTATTACACAAAGCAAAAGCATCTTCAATGTTAAAATACTTGAGCTTTCCTTGATAGAGACTTCTGAGCCGTTTCCCGGTAATTATCATAATTTTAGCCCAATATAAGCTACTTTTGCTTCATGTCCTTTGTAACTAATTCAGTATTCAAATTTGCTATCCCTGTTTTTAGAGAGTATTTGCCCTGGATTTTTAAATAAAGTGCTTAGTTTCATAAGCCCCTCAAATTCTCTCCAAAAACTTAAAGAAATAAATGGATACAGAAGAAATATGTTGATAGGTGTACTTGGAGGGGAAAATAAAGGGGCACTCTGACCTCTTCTGCCTTGCCTCAGCCTGTGCCCCCCAGAGACTGTGTTTCTGGCTCCAGGATCAGGCACCTGATTGGACCATGAGGCACAGTGAGACCAGATCAACCCATCACTAGGAAGGCTACTGATATGACTTACTAGGCTGGCATAAATCGAAGATCTGGGCCACTCTATTTCTGAAATGTGGTTTAATCAACATAGAGATTAAATGAAAGAAGGGATGAAACTGAAACCTTCTGGCATCTCAGGGTTCAGAGTGGCCCAGAGAGGGATTATCTTCAAGTGACAATTGATCAGTTGAGGAAGCAAATTCTGTGCATAAGCAGCTGAAGCTCCTAGTAGAGAGGGGGAAAGAAGCCATTCTTTGGCCTCGTGTGCAAAATGCCAGGGTGAGAGCAAGAGAAAAAGAGAGAGCGGGAGAAAGTATTCATTTCCAGAGACATCTCAGTTCTTGAATTTCTCATCCACCTCCTCCATCACCAATGCTGACTACCCTCCGTCATCACCTCTGTCCTGCTACACACTTCTAGGTGATTACTCTGCTTCTACTCCTGTTCCTCTTGTACCTGTTCTCCATATTGGAGCCAACATGACCTTTTAGAATATAGATCAGATGATGGACTGCCTTTGGAAAAAAAAAAATTCCCCAATGGCTGTCCTTTGCTTATACACTAAGGACAAAACTCCCTGTGTAATTTGGCTCCTTCTTTCCTCTGTAGCCTCACTGCTGGCCCTTCTTTTCTTCCATCCATGGGCTCAGCTGTACTGACAGGCTGCCTGTGCCCCAAACACATCACATCAGTCCCTCTTTTTTTTTTTTTAAGATTTTATTTATTTATTTGACAGACAGGGATCACAAGTAGGCAGAGAGGCAGGCAGAGAGAGGAGGAAGCAGGCTCCCTGCTGAGCAGAGAGCCTGACTCGGGGCTCGATCCCAGGCCCCTGAGATCATGACCTGAGCCGAAGGCAGAGGCTTTAACCCACTGAGCCACCCAGGTGCCCCATCAGTCCCTCTTCTATATGTCTGAGGGGCCTCACATTTGTTCCTATCTCAAGGCCTTTGCACTTGCTGTTCTATTTCCTTGGAATATACTTCCTCCAGATCTTACCATGATGACTCTTCTTTTTTTTTAATTTAAATTAAATTACTTAACATACAGTATATTATTATTTTCAGAGGTAGAGTATAGTGTTTCATCAGTTGCATGTAACACCCAGTGCTCATTACATCAAGTGCCCTCCTTAATGCCCATCACCCAGGTACCCCATCCCCTCACCTACCACCCCTCTAGCAACCCTCAGTTTGTTTCCTATAGTTTAGAGTCTCTTATGGTTTGTCTTCTTCTCTGATTTCATCTTATTTTATTTTTCCTTCCCTTCCTCTATGATCCTTTGTTTTGTTTCTTCAATTCCAAATATGAGTGAAACCATATATTTGTCTTTCTCTGATTAACGTATTTCACTTTTAAGCCTCAAATTAAATGGCTCTCAGAAATCGCCTTGTCATCTGTTTTCTATCACCATTTCTTGTTTTTTCCATAGAACTTAATAGTATTTGAAAACTTGCTTCTTTGTCTCCTACCTTCTTTTTTTCCTCCCCCGCTTCTTTTCTTCCTTCCTCTTCTCTTTCCTTATCCCTACCTGCTGTTCTCTCTTTCTTCTTTCCATACTGTTTAATTTTTCTTTGGATGATTCCTCTATTAAATTATGAGCACACAAAAACATGAAATTTGTTAGACTTATTTATCATCATGTCCTTAAAACTTAGAAAAGTGCTTGGCTATCAGTTAGAAACAGATTGATCGAATAGCTCCAGTCCTAAAACAGATTTCCAATAAATCCTCCTTCCTTGTGCATCTTTCAAGGTAATTTGAATAATGCTATTAGTGACAGCTAATAGTATCCAAGACTAAAATAATGTGTTTTTATTGGTATTGTGAAGCTATTTCTTCATCTATATTGCAACATTATGTGAGTCTGGTTGTATGAGTAATCCCTCTGTTAGAAACCATTTCTTCCAAGTAGCCAGAAATCCTGACCCTTTCAATATAGTTTGAAATTCAACACATTAAAATGCATTATTTTATTATCAAGCTCCATTTAATAGTGAAATTCTCTAGGAGGTCCACTGTTTTCTCAAGGTGAATTAATCAATCAGAATGCTTTGGAAGTTATCAGAAAGACATTCTAAGGGCGAAGTGAGGAGATTGAGGTCACTGGGTGTTGTGAAAGTGGAAGGACAGATGAGGCCTTGCAGTGACCCAAGGTCATGTATGGAGGGACCGAATGTAGGAGGCAAAAGGAGAAGAGTCCAGCTTCTAAACTTCAAAACAGAACCACCCTGTTAACCACCTGTTAACCTACACTTGTCCTGTCCTTGTGTAGTAATAGAAATGGGAGGTGGGAAAGGGATTTTAGGAGAGAGGGAGCAGTGAGGAACCATAGAAATTTGGAGACTGAATTCACATTCACAGCAACTCAGTGTTTCTTCCTTCTTCCCAACTTACTCACAGGTGGACATAACCTATAGAATCATTTTGTCTTGGGCCTTAGCCTTGTAGAGTGCATTCCCCCCATCCAGAGACCTGGTGGGAGGGTTGGTACTGCCCGGGTCAGCTTCTTTTTTTTTCTGGAGAGGAACTCAGGTCAGAGGTAATGTGTTGGTACAGGTTGTCTATTCTACCGGAGAGGGAAAAAGTCAAATGTGAAAGGCCCCGAGTAAGAAGTGACTGAAAAAGTTTAACTGTGTGCTAATAGATATTTTGAAAAGAAGAACTCTAATATTTGTTGGAAATCTGACCTCTCTTACACTCTCTTCACTTCTGCACAGTTAGCTCTCTACAGAGTTATATTTATTTTATGGTAGAAACCAGTAATAACAGACACCCACCCCACTGTGGAGAAAAGCAATAGAACTCCACAGTTTGAGGGATCATACAATTTTGATTACTCCAGAGTCTCTGGATGGCTCTTCTTCAACTTGGAATGTGATCATCACACTGTATGCCCAACTCCTGTGGGAATGAAATCATCCACAAAACGTTTTCAAGTCTTAAAGGGAAAAATTGTATGTTTAGTTTTGGGGGAAAATGGCTATTGTAACACAAAACTGTTTCTCTAAGGTGGTTTCATTA